>VMDO01007683.1:66326-89500 GCA_007922755.1 Pedetes capensis | reverse complement strand
TATACACATTAACACTGCAGAAAATGTATAAAAGTCAGGGGGGACATTTTCTTCTCAATATCTAAACCTGTTTCATTATTTTCTCTCTTAGTTGTCATTCCTTCACACTTTTAGGACAGCAATGAGAAACATTTGGGATATATATTACTTATAGGTAAATATTAGTGTTTCGTTATTTTTAGATCCTCTTTCTAGGTAAATCTAGTATGTATATCATCTTGCTCCAGAAGCAAAACTAACTAGTTTATCTTGGCACAACTCTTTGCTGTTCTTCCATTGATCAATTGATCATTTACACATTCACTCAAATATTGGAAAAGAGGTTGTGGGGAGAAGGGAAGAGAGCCACAGGTTTTCCACAGGGAAGATCAGCACGTCCAAACACAAGTGGGCATCAGAGAATATATCATGTTCTAGAAATTAATTAGGCTTACAGGTATAAGGATGGTAAGCTATGAGGCAAAAAATGTAGTCTGTGCCCAAATTCCAAGGATCTTAGAAGCAACTTTGAAAGAATGGATTTTATCCTGGAGGCATGAAGGATTTGAAACTCAAAGGCTGTATCTTGATCTTTTTTTTTTTTTCTTCCTTCAGTACTGGGGGTTGACCCAGGGCCTTGTGGATGCTGGGCAAGTGCTTTTCCACCGAGCTGCACCCCCATTCCCTCACCCTTTTTTTAAATTTTGAGACAGCATCTTGCTAAGTTGCATAGGTCACCTCTGTCCTCAAATTAGCAATCCTCCTGCCTCTGCCTCCCAAGTCACTGGGCTCATGATCCAATTTGTGTTAAGACTTGTGACAAAAAGACCAAGTTAGAAGAAGCAACAAATGACCTTGAAACCACAGCAGTGCAGATGGGTAGGTCAGTACAGGACAGACTTGAGAAATCTTGGAGGAAAAGGGACTGGGCTTGGTGAGCAACTAGATGTGATCTGTGAGAGAGAGCGGAAGAGGGAGGGTCCAGGAGTGGCAGCAGGTACCTTGGTCATTGCAGCCAGGGGACTGCCAAGCTTCACTTCCCCTTGACCACTCTGTCTTTGTGGGCTCCCGTCACAGAACACCATTCACAGAGTGGCTTATAAAGAACAGAAATTTATCTCCTAGGTTCTAGAGGCTGGAAGTCCAAGATCAAGACCCCGCAGATTTGATGTCTAGTGAGGGCCCACTTCCCACTTCATGCACAGCCATTTTCTTGCTATGTCCTCACTCAGTAGAAGAGGTAAGGGCACTCTGTTGGGCCTTTTACCCCTTTTTCTTTTTTCATTAAAACAGTGTCATGCTATGTAGCCCAGGCTGGTCTGGAACTTGTGATCCTCTTCCCTCAGTCTCCTGAGTACAGGGATTCTGAGTGTGCTACTCTGCCATGGGCTGGGTTTAGCTCAGTTGGTAGAGTGCTGCCCCACACTTTCCAAGGATCTGGGTTTGATACCCAGTACCACAAATTGGGAGAAGGATGTGGCAATCTAGTCCTGAAACAATCAGCCATTGAAGACCCTATGAGGGTCGCTGTGAGTTGGGCACAACTCCAAGGCCCCTGACAACAACAGCCACTGTGCCAGACTCAAACTGAATTTTGAACTATATTGCCTTAACGAGAATGACTCTGAAAGTCACTTTCTCTTTGACTTGAGTATCACCCCCAGGTCTCAAAGCAGGTTCAGTAGACTTAGCTTGGTAGGCGTACAGGTTTTAAGAGCGAGAGGGTGGCAAAGAAGAGAAAATGAGAAAGAGAATCTAAACCTAGACTCAGTGTAGTGAGGACCAGAAAAGAAATGTTGCCTATTAAGATTGTCGTGGCTAAAAAGACCCAGTATCTCACAGCAGCTGAGAAGGGACTTCAGAGATGAGCAACTTCCCTGAAGTTTATGCTGATTGATATGTTTCATTGTGTTCTAAGATTAGAGAAATAAGAGAAATACAGCTTGATAATTAGAGAGCAGTCAGGAAAACTTGGAAACATATGACAGGTAAGTAGATTTATTAAAAGCAGTAGTGACATGCCCATTTTTCAGAGTTCAGTGTTTCATCAGCAGCATATAAAGTAAAGAAAAAAAATCCAAGATTTATTTTCACATTCATATGCTTGGCTTAAATAAGAATACTGTGTAACCATGCAGCTTCGTGTCTGTTTGATCATGGGAGTTTCCCGAAATAGCTGTAGGATTCCAGAACACATTTCATTTTCTTTCCCCCAACTAATATTTTGAAGCTATGAGTGAACATGAAAAGGCACAGCAATGTGTTGAAGTAAGGGATTCAAATTAGCAACGTTCCTGGCTAAAACATGAAAATAAGATTCATTTTCTTAATGTTTCTAATTTAGCTTTCCTTTGAATTTTATCTTCCAACTCTGTTTTCTTCTGCTCTTCACAAAAGAAAAAAAAGTGTTCATTTATACTCAGGTGTAAATGACTGATAACATTTGATGTATTATATTTCCCACAGGACTTAACATTTGGTCATAGTTCAAGAACATAAGTGAAATGGAAAAGGATGTTAAGTACTACATTAAAAAATCAGAGATCTGATGGGCAACATAATTTCTTTTGCCCTAAAATCACCTCTGTCTTTTCTTTCTTTAGTCAATTAAATTATTCCAGTGCTTTCTTACTGATTCTCTCATTCAACTCTTTTACAAAACAATATTCCCCCATAAAGGACACTGAACTCTATCCAACAGGGTTTATTTCCCACCCTTCTCCATAGGAAAATGACAACTGCAGAAATGAAACAAAGAAACTTGTGAGAAAAGAATTTTGAGCAAAAACAAACAAACAAACAAAAAAACAGAATGGGGAACCTTGATGCATAGTTGAGGTGGTCACTAGGCAGGAAGGCTGACGGCTTCACCTTGTTGGTCTACCTAGGATCACTTGTTGAGCTACAGGAGAATATTTTGTTCATGTTGTCATTGTTGTTTGGTGCCATTGAGTCAGGTCCAACCAAGCAACCCTATGAACAAAACACTCCCAGACTCTGTGGCAGGCACACGATCATTTTTATGCTTAAGCCCATTGGTGCAGTTACTGTGTCAATCCATCTAATTGAGGGTCTTCCTTTTTTTTTTATTGACCTGCCACTCTCCCAAACATGATGTCCTTTTCCAGGGATTGGTCCCTCTTGACAACATGACCAAAGTCTAGCCACCCTTGCTTCCAATGAGCACTCTGGTTGCACTTCTTCTAGGACAGCTCTGTTGGTTCTTTTGGCAGTCCATGGTATATTCAATATTCATTTCCAGCACCATAATTCAAAAGCATCAATTCTTCTCCTGTCTCCCTTATTCAATGTCCAGCTTTCACAAGATATGATGTGACTGAAAATACTATCATAATGAGACCTTATTTGGTTTGGTTGTTATAAGCTTTTCAGCTACTAATTATGCTGTTTAGAAGACAATGGAGACAGTTTAAAATAATAAGAATGCTGCTAAAACTAGTAGATAGCTGTGGTGTTACAAAGAGAAATGTTGGCTCTCTGTGTATAGTGTACATTTAACCTGTCAGCAGATACAGAGCACTTTGCAGGTAACATGGAGCAGGATGCATTTAGGAGGCATTGCATGAATGATGAGGTTTTTAGTTTTACTTTCAAAATGAGCTGCTTAAGTTCTAATACTATCTTAATAAAAATTAGAGTTTTTCCTTTGGAAACCACTTGCAATTTGCTGCTGTTGGAATGCAGGTCATTATGATGCAAAGTTAAAGGTTCTGGGAACACAGTGTGATTCAGGCCCCCATTCTTGTTGCCATGTCCAATTCAGCTGAAAATGAGAATTACAGCGAGAGCACTTCCTGGTCTTTGACCCTGCCTGTGAGCTTTTTAAAAGCAGGGTTTATGCAGA
Source organism: Pedetes capensis (assembly GCA_007922755.1). Lineage (NCBI taxonomy): Eukaryota > Metazoa > Chordata > Mammalia > Rodentia > Pedetidae > Pedetes > Pedetes capensis. The sequence continues at coordinate 85,656 of VMDO01007683.1, read as the reverse complement.
ACACTCACCCTCTTAGACATTCTGTGCCCACTAATATTAGCTGTGGTAAGACTCTGAACCAAATGGAAAACTGTTAAAAAAAAAATCCCAGGTTTAAAAACAGGGGCCATTTACCTCTTGGTTTCCTTCTTTATCATGAAGATTTGCCTGTAAAATAGATGATATTGAAATGTTAAAAAGAATCTCTTTTTGCTCCTTGCCATAAGCATAGTCAGGCAACATAATGAAGAGTTGTTTTAAAATCTCCTGGCTGTAATTGATCAAGGAGAGATAATAAAAATACTTGGAAAATAATGTTCAACATGTGAGTACATTTAATATGTCAAATTCTCTTGTAAGGACTTCAATATCAACTTCTTAGCTTAATCTTCACTATAATCATACTGCCAGAACCCCCATTTTACAAATGAGAAACTGAGGAGCAGAATGGCTAATAAACTTGCCTAAAGTCACACACCCCCACACGTCTGTCAGTTTGCTGCACTGTGGGGGCTTGTATGTTGTGATGAGGCTGAAAGCTATGCCACCAGTATCTCAGATACCAGCAGGGTCACCCATGGTGGACAGGTTTTAACTGAGCCTCCAGACTAAGACTAGGGAGTAGGCACCAGCAAACCACTCCTGAAACAACTAGCCATTGAAAACCCTATGGATAGCAAAGAAACAGTGTCAGATATAGTGCCAGAAAATTAGCCCCCCAGGTTGGAAGGCACTCAAAGAGTGACTGGGGAAGAGTTGCCTCCACAAAGTAGAGTCTACCTTGATGACGGAAATGGAGTAAAGCCTCAGGGACCTCCATCTGCTGATGTGGCATGACTCAAAATGAGGAGAAACAACTGTAAACATCCATTAATAATTAGAACATGGAATGTACGTAGTATGAATCTAGGAAAATTAGAAATCGTTAAAAGAGAAATGGAGCACATAAACTGATATTCCATGTCAGTGAGCTAACATGGACCAGCATGGGCCACTTTGAGTCAGATAAACATATGGTCTACTATGCTGGGAATGATAAACTAAAGAGAAATGGGGTTGCATTCATCATCAAAAAAGACATCTCAAGATCCGTCCTGAAATACAATGTTGTCAGTGATAGAATAATATCCATACGTCTACAAGGAAGGCCAGTTAATATGACTATTATTCAAATTTATGCACCCACCTCTAAGGCCACAAATGAAGAAAGAGAAGATTTCTACCAGGTTCTGCAATCTGAAATAGATCAAACGTGCAATCAGGATGTACTGATAATTACTGGTGACAGGAACGCAAAGGTTGGAAGCAAAGAAGAAGGTTCAGTAGTTGGAAAATATGGTCTTGGTGACAGAAATTATGTGGGAGATTACATGATAGAATTTTGTCAGACCAATGACCTTTTCATTGCAAATACATTTTTTCAACAACATAAACGGCAATTATACACATGGACATCACCAGATGGAACATACAGGAATCAAATTGACTATATATGTGGAAAGATACAATGGAAAAGCTCTATGCTAAATGTCAAAACAAGATCATGTGCCTATTGTGGATCAGACATTCAACTTCTCATGTGCAAGTTCAAACTGAAGCTGAAAATATTAGAACAAGTTTTCGAGAGCCAAGGTATGACCTTGAGCATATCCCACCTGAGTTCAGAGACTACCTCAAGAATAGGTTTAATGCATTTAACTCAAATGTTAGAAGACCAGACGAGTTGTGGCATGACATAAAAGATATCATTCAAGAAGAAAGCAAAAGGTTATTAAAAAGACAAGAAAAAAAGAAAAGACCAAGTTACATGTCAAAAGAGACACTGGAACTTGCCCTTGAACATCGAGCAGCTAAAGTAAAAGGAGGACATAATGAAGTTAAGGATCTAAACAGAAGATTTCAAAAGGCAGCTCAAGAAGACAAAGACAAAGATTATAATGACATGTGCAAAGAGCTGAAGGCGGAAAACCAAAAGGGAAGAACATGCTCTGTGTTTCTCAAGCTTAAGGAAGTAAAGAAAAAATTCAAGCCTCGAGTGGCAATAGTGAAAGATTCTATAGGGAAAATATTAAATGATGCAGGAAACATCAAAAGAAGATGAAAGGAACGCACAGAGTCATTATACAAAAAATAATTGGTAGATGACCAATTATTCCAAGAGGTTGCATATGAGGAGGAACCAATAGTATTGAAGGACAAAGTGGAAGCCGCCTGGAAAGAACTGGCGAAACACAAGGCTCCAGGAATTGATGGGATACCAATAGAGATGTTTCAACAAACAGATGCAGCATTGGCGGTGTTAACATGTCTATGCCAACAGATTTGGAAAACAGCTACCTGGCCAACTGACTGGAAGAGATCCATATTTGTGCCTATTCCCAAAAAAGGGGATCCAACTTAATGTGGAAACTATGGAACAATATCATTAATATCACACACAAGCAAAATTTTACTAAAGATCATTCAAAAGCAACTGCAGCAGTATATAGACAGGGAATTATCAGAAAATCAAGCGGGATTCAGAAGAGGGCGGGGAACCAGGGACATCATTGCTGATGTCAGGTGGATATTAGCCGAAAGCAGAGAATATCAGAAAGATGTCTATCTATGTTTTATTGACTACGCAAAAGCATTTGATTGTGTGGATCATAACAAATTATGGACAACACTTCAGAAAATGGGAATACTAGAGCACCTAATTGTGCTCATGAGGAATGCGTACATAAACCAGGAGTCAGTTGTTTGAATAGAACAAGGAAACACAGCCTGGTTTAAAGTTGAGAAGGGTGTGCATCAGGGCTGTATACTTTCACCCTATCTCTTCAATTTATATGCTGAGCAAATAATCTGAAAAGCTGGGCTTTATGAGGGAGAATGTGGCATCAGGATTGGAGGAAGACTCATTAACAACTTGCATTATGCACATGACACAACTCTGCTTGCTGAAAGTGAAGAGGATTTAAAACACTTATTGATGAAGATCAAAGAACATAGCCTTCAATATGGGTTACAACTAAACATTAACAAAACAAAAATCCTTACAACTGGGTCAGTATGCAACTTCACAATAAATGGAGAAAAGATTGGGGTTGTCCAAGATTTTGCTTTGCTTGGCTCTATAATCAACACCCGTGGAAGCAGCAGTCAAGAAATTAAAAGACTCATTGCTCTAGGAAAAGCTGTGGCAAAAGATCTCTTTAGAGTATTGAAAAGCAAAGATGTCACATTGAAGGTGAAGGTGTGTCTGACTCATGCCATGGTATTTTCAGTGGCATCATGTGGTTGTGAAAGCTGGACATTGAACAAGAGAGACAGAAAAAGAATTGACGCTTTTGAATTGTGGTGCTGGAGACGTCTATTGAATATACCATGGACTGCCAAAAGAACCAACAGATCTGTCCTAGAAGAAGTGCAACCAGAGTGCTCCTTGGAAGCAAGAATGGCCAGACTGTGTCTTACGTAATTCAGACATATAGTCAGGAGAGATCAATCCCTGGAGAAGGACATCATGTTTGGGCGAGTGGCAGGTCAATGCAAAAGAGGAAAACCCTCCACCAGATGGATTGACACAGTGTCTGCAACAATTGGCTTAAACATAAATAAGATGGTTTGCCTGGCACAGAATTGGCAAGTGTTTTGATCTGGTGTACATAGGGTCGCTATGAGTCAGACTCAACTGGACAGCACCTAACAACAACAACAACAACAAGGTCACACAACCAATGACCTGCAGAGTGTGGCTGCTGAGTCCATGCTTTTAACCCCTGCCTCTCAAGATGGGAGAGGATCTGGGAGAATGATACCTGGACTCTTAAAGACGTGATTTGGTACATAAAAGACACTTCTAAGGCAAATGCTATGACATATTAGTTTTAGGGAAATGTTATTTAAATGATCAATTCATTAAGCAAATGAAAAGTCTAAGCTTTTTTTAAGGTCATTTAAGTCAAGTTCAGAATACATGAGATTTTATTAAAATACACACGTACACTGGGGCAGAGCAGAGCTATGTATAAGACCAGAATATTATATAGGGACAGGAAAAGGCAAAAGCCAAGTGTATGAGTGCTGTTTAGTGATAAAGGCAATGAACAACAGGGGCCATTGGGACACTCACTGAGTTCATCTGCTCTGTGCATACTTTTCCACCTTGGAGAAATAGCTTTAGCATTGACTGAAATCATCACAAGACAGATAGATCTGAACAGCCTAAATGGTGCTCCAAAATATTGTCAATACAAAATACAGAGAAGAATAATACTAAGGATCAAAACCAAATCACACTCTTTTTTTTTGACTGGGCATGGTGGCACAAGTTTGTAATCTCAGCATGTGGGAGGTAGAAGATCTTGAGTTTGAGACCAGCTTAGGCTACATAGCAAGACCCTGTCTAAAACATCCACCAAATCACAGGATTCATGAAATTTTGGTTCCCTAAACACAAGCCCTGGGGCTATGCAAAGCAGCTAATTGGTATGAGCTGCACCCCACACACACATACTCCCCAGCAAGAAAATTAGGCACTAGGAATAGATGCCCTGGGATATTTCATCATTTCATTGAGGAGAGAAAGGAAGAACTTTTCTGCTCTGGCCAGTGCTAAGCTGGAGTAAGGGTCCAGGGCGACTCTAGAGGGTACTGTGAACCCGGTGGAAGGACCCATGAACCTCCCAAAAGTCTGTGGGATTGTTGGATATCCCAGTTGCCCCTGTGCTGGGTACAGATCTTTGCTTGAGAAAACTTGCCCTCTGCAAACAATAAGATTGCCGCACCAACCCCTGATAAAATTCTCCTTTAAAACCAGATGTCTGGAGCAGAGGGTTAGTGAAGCATCCTTCTGTCATGACTTCCATTTTGGCTGTTCTACAGAGAAAAAAAACTGAGGGCAAGGACATCCCAAGGGCTGAAGTATAGATGTCTGGGATCTGCGTATTTCCTATTGCTTCCCTCACTATGGCAAGGAAAGTATTGCATAGCAGAGGGGAGTGGAATGGGGACAGCAAGGTTGGGGGAGGGAAAATGGGAAATAACAAAGGGCATAAAATTAAACAGTGGAAGTGAGACAGGATAGAAAGATCAGGAAGTTTGGGGGCCATGGGAAGGACAGAGCTTCCACCCCATGATCTAGTTTAAATCTCACTAGCTGAGAGTCAAGAACTTTGACACAACTACCAAGAAGACTGCTGTGAAGACAGCCTGCATAGAGACATTAGTTTTGAGAGACATATTAAATAATGTTTTAACATTAAAAAATGTTAAAAGAGCAATAAGCCATGCTTGGGGTCAAAATGTATGTACTCTTTAAGTTTTGCCTTCCCCTCTGTAATTCTGTGCTTCCTTAAGACATGCCCAAGCGACTCCCTTGTGACTCTTCTTAAACAGAGACAGTGTATAATCTCATTTTGCTAAAGGGAAGTTCCTCCAACAGAAAACAATGGAACTTCTTTTGATCTTATTGACACATCCCCAGCCTATGACCGGCCTTTCTAGGCTCATGTCACACTAGGCACCCAGAGCTATGTGTCTGGGAATGACATCACATGGGGTGTGTCCTAGGTTAAATAAAACTGGAGGGAACATGTGTGCTGGCCTCTTTTTGGCTTTGGGTATTTTGCTCCTTTAATAAGTTCTCTTCTGAACTGCCTCCCTCTCTGTCTGTCTGTCTGTCTGTCTCTCTCTCTCTCTCTCTCTCTCTCTCTCTCTCTCTCACACACACACACACACACACACACACACACGCATTCTAAAATGTGGTTAATAAACTTTATAACTATGTTTCACTCTCTCTGGCCCATCCTGAAATTCTTTTCTGTGATGAAGCCAAGGACCTGGCTTAACTTGTGTGGAGGTGCAAACTAGGGCACCTCCTCAGGCTAGGTGGCCACGCTGAGCTGTACCTCTTTGCTGTGCTGTTATAAGAGGAATAGTCTTGGAAAGTATTTTTAGGAGTAGTTGCATATGGATACCTGCTTACCTCTCACTTATTGCACTTGTAACAGCCTTGGATCAGAAGTCAGAGAACTGAGATTCAGTCTCAGGTCTAGCACTTTCTTAAAGCATATCTCTGAGAAAGCCACCTCACTTTCCTGTTGTTAGGTGCCATTGAGTCTGACTCATAGCGACCCTCATAGGGTTTTCTAATAGCTGATTGCTTCAGGACTGGATTGCCACGTCCTCCTCTGTGTGTGTGTGTGTGTGTGTGTGTGTGTGTGTGTGTGTGTGTTCGTGTGTGTTTGAATCAGGATCCTCACAAAGAGCAGCACTCTACCAACTGAGCTAAACCCCAGCGCTGTCAATTTCCTGAGCCTCAGTTTATTGTGAGACTGTTAGCACTGGTAGGGGGACACAGCCAAGAGCTGCTGCCTATAGCCTGTAGCCTGCGGACTTCCCTTCCTCAGAGACTCTACTCAGATGGGGCTAGGTCCTTGGTTTTGTCACAGGAAAGAATCCCAGGACAAGATAGAGTAGAACAAAGTTAGTTTATTAAAAAGAGACAGTCTATGCTTTAGATTTAATCAGGGGCATTCAGAGAGAAAAACAACACTTAAAAAAAGAATCGGGCTCCTCAAGAAAGAAGAACATTTGAGTAGTTTAACAATAGCTATATATATAATTTTGTGACTTTTGAAGTTAGGTTGCTCAAAGGATGCAATTTATATCCCACTCCAAAGTTTAAGCAAAACAATGAGCTAATTTACCTATTCTTTCTATCTTAAAGAATGACCCTTTTTGTAAATGAAATTGTTTAGGTTTAGGGAGGAGGAGGAAGTGCCAATAAGATAGAAATACAAGTCAAAATAGGTAAAAAGAAGAAGTTCTATTGTTTAGGATTTAAAAGATTAAATAGAAATGTTTTGGCATACCTTCTATCTAAGGAACTTCTCTTTAGTAAAATGAGATTATAGGGTGGTCCAGGAGGGGCATTGTGTAGGTTTACAGATAAAAAAAGGGTCACAAGAGAGTCATCTAGGCATATGTTGACTGCAAAGTTGGCCCATAACTTTGTTTGTGAGATTCTCAAAGAAGTATAGGATTACAGAGGACACACTTAGGTTAAACTCAAAGATCACATACAGTTTGATCCTAAGCATGGCTTATTGCTATTTTAACATTTGCATTTGAAATATCTCTCAAGACAATGTCTCTATGCAGGCAGGCCTTCAGCAGTTTACTTGGTAGTTTTGTCAAAATTCTTGACTCTCAGCCAATGAGATTTAAGCCAGATCCCAAGGTGATGGATCTCTTACTTTCTCATGTCCCCTTAATTTTCCTTTCTATCCTGCCCCAAGGCCATAAGCAGTAACATGTAGTACCATTTTCAAACAATGGCATATTTTACAAACATAAGCATCATACATCAGGTTCTAGGAAACAGTCTTTGAGATGGAAGTTTCCAAGCAGTAAGTTTATTGGATGGTCTTTTGGGAATACCACCTTTGGGGATGTGAAGAAAACAGGATTGCTCAGAGGGAGGAATTGAACTGTAATACAGAAGCAAGAAAGACCTCAGCCAGCCTTACGGGGAGCCCTGAGGTGGGGTCACTCTTCATGACTGAGTTGAGGCAGGAGGGCCAAGCCTCATAGAAGGGGTGAGGAAGGGAACAGGTGTCTGGACAGATACAGATGGCAAGATGTTTCTTCCCAATCTAACCCCTCTCCATCAGTGCCTCATGCTTCCACCTTTACTTATTTCCAGCCAAAATTCAAAGTCAAACTTGGTTCCTTCCCTTCTACTGTGTTACTTCCCTTGCCTTATCCTCTCCCTTTATGTCCCCAGAGTCAACTCTGTCCCTCACCATACTATAAGTCTTAGAGCAGACGAATAAGAGGAAAAGAAATAGAAACCATATTCCCTTGTCATTATAAAAATAGCTACCTCCAAGTTAAGTGTAGAGCAGTTTTTATGCTCCTCAGATTTACCAGACTTTGGTTGTAGGCTGCCCACATGGAAGGAGGCTCATCTTGACAAAGATCATTCTGTTAAGCTGCAGACAAGCCTTCCCAGAGACGAATTCAGCTGGAGCCATCAGCAGACAATGCAGCAGCTAGAGGAGTAAGTGTCTGGGTCTCAAGAGGTGGGTGCTCAGGCTACTCTAACCAGTAGAGCATTACTATCCATGACCACTACTAATGTTACCAGGAAGGGGGTCCAGGAGGTGAGCAGAAGCAAAACCTCTGTCCATTGAGCTCACATATAAAAGAATTTATGCCTGACACAGAAGTTATAGTACAGAATATAGACTAAATTTGTTAGAAGATAGTATACTTTCAAGAAGTGAAGGCGGGCAGTAGGGAAAAGCTACTGCCTGGACCTAAATTTAAGAGTGATTTTATGGTGAAGTTTGAGCCTTTAGGGGAGGAAAGAAATGTTTCACACCTGGGTCTATGTCTAGAATGGATAATAGACTCCCCAGTGACTTCTCAGAATCCACTAAACAATGTCCTGTTCAATTGCCGGAGGTGGCATTTGTCTCACACACTCCTCATTATTCTTTGTGGCTGAATGTAGGAGTTATTTTTAATCCTCTTCTTCCTCCTTTGGCCTGTTAAAAGCTAAGGTAACCTACTAATGCCATTTTATATCAGGAGGTGGAAACTGTTACAACCACCTAGAACCCACCACAGGGAACAGGCTTCCAAATCCCAAATCTTGTACAGGATCCTTTGTTGACTTGGTAGCAATCAAATATTAGTTTCCTTCTTCATGTAACACCAACATGTGATTTACCAAGAGTTATAGGACCTAACAGCAAGATTCCCACTGGTATATACTTTTCTGCAAGTCTTAAAAGTAATCTACTTCCTATACTACATCAAAGAAAAATATTGATAAAAAAATCTACTTGGAAAAAATAAGAGTTTTTTCTCCCCATTCTTATTTTAAGGCTACATTGCTACTGATGTTTATTCTTGAGAGGTGAGAGAGAAATGATAGGTGAAGGAATGAGTGAAGATTATTTAAAGATGATGTGATGTGATTGAAAGAATCAGTGTAAGAGCTTCAGAATTTGGAAATTTTGATATTGTCTTTAGTAGTCATTTTGTTTAAGAAGAAAAAGGAAAGAAGAAAGAAAGAAAAAAGGAACCCTGAGTAAGTTTCTAGTGATCTTGAATAATTGGAGCTTTTTACTTCTAGCATTTATGGGGACTAGAAATAAATATACATCATAACAAATCTCATTTCTATTTCTCCAGATCTGTAACAATCCTTGAGGTGTGAAGTACCTGAAAACCCTTATCCAGAAATTTTCTAGGCAAAATGACTGGCCCACAAGTTCCTAACAGCTTGGGGGAAGGAATTTCTAAAAATTCTGGTCAGAGTTGTGCTTATTGTCTTAAAATTGAACATGGGCTCCTGGCCAGAGTGCTACCCTTTAAGTTCCCAGGTAGGAACTCATTTCCTGTGAACTTGATTCAGACAGAGTAGTGGGAAGAAATTATGTAGGTGGGGAAAGCATAGAATGGGGATGGGGTGGGGGCTTAGGAAACAGCATCCATGGAGATGTCAGTTGTGTGGAGATATAGGAATGCACCCAGCTCAGAAGGGGCCATGGACCGTGGCAATCTTAAAGCAGGCCCCTGAACAGCACAATTGTCCATTTTATCCTGCAGGCCTCCTCTCTTACATGTCTTCTTCAACTAAGAAAGATGCAGTCACCACAGGTAAGTACAGAGATTACCCACCTTCCTTCCTTTGGAAACCATGCACAAGCTGTGGCTAAGCCACCAACTTTCTTCTGCCCCTACAAGAGAGTGAAAAATCTGGGATGAGATATGAGAAAAATGGAGGGGGGGGGTATGAAAATCTTACAGAAGGCCAGCCAGATATTGCCTAGTGACATCGGTGTACTCTTAGGGACCCTGATGCAAGAGAACACAGTGTACTGAGAACCAGGAACAAGTCCTACATGACTGGTCTGATCTACTATTTTCCAGGCTGGCTCAGCTCACCAATAGCCATGGATATTTGAAAATTGTCTGATGCCTGCTTGACTATATTTTCACTTCTGATGGGCCCGGTAATCTATGAGAAATGAACTTCAATTGCTTTTTCTGCAAGCACTAAAAAGTTACCCTTACATCTTGGAGGGCCCTGGCAAAGCACATGTCAAGGACTGGTAGGTCAGTGGGACTGAAATAGCAGCTCTGAAATGAACACTTGATACTGTATATAAATTGAATGATCAGCTGGGTGATTTTAGAACTAGCTGGGTGGAATTTGTGTGTCTTCTGGACAAGATGATGGTCCTAGGCCAGTGGGAGTACCTCTGACATACAGCACAGCAATCAGAGCAGTCTGGGAGGAGAGCTGGGCGGGAGGAGGTGGGAGAATAGCTTGACCTCAACCTTATCTTTTCACTCCTCTCCTGATCATTCTTTCACAGGAATTCAGCTACTCACAGAGCAGTTGCCTCCTTGCTACGTGTGAACTCAAGATGGCTGGGCATCTGCTGTATGTGATGGTCAAGTGCTCCTTGACCTCTGGGTCCCTGGCAGATTGGTAGATTCTGAAAGGGAACTTCCCAATTCACACTTTAACTTGGAAAGGCAAATCATTACAGATTAATGATTTTTTAAAAAAATAATAAGGATGTCTAATATTCATAATCTCAGCTTTGATCTTTTAATTTATATCCTAGATTTTCAGACAGAGAAAGAAAAATAGAGATGGAGCTAACACACATGGAGAAACACTGGGAGAGGCAGAGAGACTGATGGAGACATACTCTAAAGAGGAGAAAGAGATAGAGGACAGTAAGAGATGAAAATATGGGCAGGTCAGAGGAAGGAGGAGAAAGAAATGGAGAGATACATGGAGGGAGGAAGAGGAGTATAGGGAGAGAGAGGGACTGCTGAGCAAAGGAGAAAGAAGCGGTAGAGTCACAAAGGGGACTAAGGAATAATGCATGACACTATTCAAAATGTTGACTTTCACATGAAAATACTCAAAACTTTCTATCCTAGTTATCCTTTCTTACTCATTTCTAATCTTAGTTTTGTGATGATAACAGAGTCCTCTTCTTGGGTTCTAAGATATAATAATCACTTAGGACAAACACAACTGGAATTCCATGAAGATTACAGTTTTTTAAAAAAAGGTAGTAATGGAAAAAAATGGAAAGAGAAAAGAAGGAAAGCTAGAAAAAAGAAATCTCAGTGGCCACTCAGTACCCAGGAAGCTGGGTCCCCCTAGGTTCAGGATCACAGCTTTGAGATGGCCTGGAATAATCTGACTTCCTCCAGAAAGATTAGAGGTTCATAAACAATCTTAACATTCAAGTTTACCTGCTGAGAACAGCTTTAGTTGTAGCAACCTGAGAAGTCACTATAGGAAATAGGAAAAAAATGACTAATTATGAAGGAAGATAAAGGACTGTGGAGATTTAAAGTGGTTTTCAGACCACAGCATATGAGAAATTTTATTGAGGTTCTAGTTTCTGTCTTTTACATACATGATGTCACCTTATTCCCCATATTAGCTATGTTTGCCTGCTTTCTCATTTTATAAATAGCATCTGACTTAAGCTAATTGAAAAAGACACAGATGCAAATCCTGATCTACTAGTTTTCTTGGCCCTAGCCTGCAGCATGAACTCCATGCTCACTTATCAAGTAATTTAATAAGTATATGAACAGAGCATATTCAGTCTTTAGGTAAATCTCTGATAACTCCATGAGTCAGAGTAGAAATTACTGAAGCATGTTAATAAGTTGTTAAATTCCCAGTACAGGTAAGATAGAAAGACAAGTTCAAAAGAAGTTTACTTTAGTAGGTGGAGGAGATTCTCTGGTGGATCTCAATAGATTAACCAGAAATGGACTTCAAAGGCTAAATTTCAAATAAGCCTCTGACTTGTAGGAAACACTTGCAGGGCCTCTTATTTACACATGCAAACTGGGATGCAGATAATGGCTTGATTTGCATGAGCTAATATTTCATTGCACAGTCCTATCAGACACAGGCAAAACTGTAGACCTTAGGGAATCAGACTCATGTACTCTGACCTCAAATTTGAGCTTTTCTATTTTATGCAAATGACTTGTATCCAAAACTTCCTGATGACATACATTCCCTAGGTTGTATTCTGCCCCTTAACCCAGAGGAAGAGCACATATCAAGATACTATGTTGCATGGTAGGCTACTATGATTCTTAGAATCTGTATTAGAGGGGATTTTTTTCACTTACTAATGATGCATATTCTATTACTTCACGCTTCCTTACTTGTAGCAAATACATAAACAGCAATAGCAATTCTTGGGTTACTTTTTTTCCTATTGAATATTCACTTAAGGTGTGTATTCCAATTCCATAATTAAGAAAAATAAGATGCTTTTAACAAGCTGCCATGGCAGTAAGCAAATGTCAAACAGTTGAAAAAGTCAAATTATGAAAAGATCTGAACTTGAAGTGCTTTCTGTATTGATGCAAATCAGGAGCAATTCAATTCTAGGAGTCTTTCCAGTTGCCACCTAAGCATTGCTGATGCCTATGTAAGAAGCACACGAGACTTGAGTTATAACTATGTCGAATTGGGGCTTTCATTTAAAACATTTCCTTGGACAAAGCATATTTAGGGCCAGGAATAACAATGTCACATAATGGCCCTGTAAGTCTCCTTTTTCTGTTTGCCCACTGAAAGGGCACAAAACATGGCATACTTTCACATTTTCCTCCAACTCTGATTCCGGCTCAGAAACATGCTCTGAGGATGCTACTCAGATGCTGCGTGCACTGCCAAGACAGAGGGCCCAGGGTGGCGAAAAAGAAAGAGTTAAATAATAATAATAATAATCAATTGTAAAAACAAAATAAGATCATTAATTCCCACGAACGCTGCGGTGCGGGAAGGAGAGAAGGCGCCGGGACCACGTCCCAGGAGAGCCTGCATCTGCTGATTTTCTCTGATGAGCTTTGCAGAGCTGATGGCAGTCAGCCGGGCTTTCCACCCCCTGTAAGTAATGAACACACAACATGGACGGATCTCAGCGCGGTACATACCTTTCTCGGAGCAATTTTAACTTTTCCCATGTCCATTAGGCCTTACAGCCTAATCTTGCTCTGCCAATTGCTCCCATGGTGAGATCATTAAGTAAATTATTTTAAGATCAAACACCCTGCAGTGACAATGGCGTCCCATGTAAGGTAAATGCTTCAAAGGCCCCCCTTTCAAATTACAGCTCTCCGGAGTTATTCATCACCCCTCCGTAGGGCTTGCCCCGCCATTACTTGGCTTTTTGCCGCAGGCGAAGGTAGCACTGCTAATTGGCCTCTGTAACAAAACTGACCTGTGGACAGGATAAAACTTGTTTGGAGCTTAGAGACAAAAATTATTCAAGGTTAAAAACACATGAATGCCCGAGCTACGTCACCAAAAAAGAGGAGTGAATGAATGTCTTCCCCTGCGGTTCTTAATGTGAAAGAATGTGCTCCTGGCGCGCCCGGGCCAAACAAAGGCTCCTTCAGGTAGCCGAGCCCGACCGGCCTCGGGGCTGCTTTTTTCCTGCGGGGTTTAAGCCCCCCTCTCTACTCTCCTCTTCGTCAGCCCCTTCTCAAAATCCAAGACAAGGAGCTCCATCCTTGCTTTGCCTCTTGGGCCCCCTCCCGAGGAAGGCCTTTGATCTCCCGGGATAATGGCAGATGGAACAATTTAACTGCTTCGTACAGGTGCAGCGGGTTTACTTGACAGGTCCGGGCTTTTATTTCTAGCACATTAGCCAGGCGCATACAAATGGGTTTTTGACAGATTCAAGCAGGTAAAATAGCACCGAGGTTCTGCAAAAGTGCGGTCACACCTGCCGGGATGGCACAATTGGAAAATGCTGCATAAATTAAAGACAGGTAAAACCTTGGGGTTCCCTGCTGTAGCGGGATTTTTTTTTTTTTTTACAACTTGGGACGGTGGTATGTTGGGGGAGATTTCTCAAAAGAGTAAACACCAAATGAACTCCTTGATCTCCTTGGGCTCAAAAGAAACCGGGCTCAGTTGGGGCGATTCCCAGTCGGTCCTCCTGTGGAGGGAGCTTGCAACACTTCATTGATATTCGCCGACAACTAAAAGAAAATGGGAAATAAAGAAAGGCCCCTTAGGCTTCCCCTAAGACTTACCTCCAGCCCTCACCCCTCCCTTGCTCAGTCGACATTCTTCCTCTCCAGGTGAAAGATTGTGATCTACCAACTGTGCTTGAGTAGCGAAGTACCTTATCCATTGAGAAAAGGTTGATAAATACTGCATTCAATATGTCAGGAAAGTTGCTGGATGTTTTAGGAATTTTTCCTCCCCTGGAAAAAAGAAAGGGTTTTGAACATTGACAACGCCTTGTTCAGTTAGTCTTGTTTTTCTAGAAAAATATACAAGATTCTTCTTTTTTGACTCTTCCAATTGAATGCATAAATAATTTTCTTAAAACTATTCCAGAACATTCCCTTTCCTAAACGGGATGTTGAGGAAATTTAAAATTTGCTTAAAATGAGGTTACTTGTTGATAGTTTTTCCTTTTAGTTTATTTTACATATTCGTTTGTGATAATATTCTCTATCATCAAAATAGGTTGTAAACCAATAATTTAGAATTATTCATGTTATTTCTGTCTTTAACCATTTCAAGGACTTTACAAGTGCTACCTTCTGATTCTCAATATGATTAATAGGCATTGCAGTCAAGAACATACAGTTTCTTGGCAAAGAAGGTAATCCTTTCTTGACTGTGCTGCTAAGCCAAGTAAAGTTAAGCCTCACCTTTTTTCTTTTTCTTTACTTTGCTGCTCACTAGTGAAATGGCAGTGCTGTTGTTTAGAGACAGTGTTTACCAAATAGAGGATCTAGTGCAACTCACAGAAAAGGTGAGCTCCTAACAGAGGTGCTAGCTTTGGAAGTCTCGAGGTTTTCTCCTGTTTCTTTGAGCACACTTTCTACGTAGAAATTGCCATTCCATCGCCATTAAAACCACAATCCTGGCCGGTACTTCAGAGAATCATTAAGATTTCAGAGGGACACTTAAGTCATCTTGAGGAACTATAAATGAGGAGGGGAAATCTAGGGCCAGAAACACTAAATGAGTTACAGTTTATGGAATGGCTTTCATTTGTTTGCCTGTTCAATAAATTCCTCCAACGTTGCTGAAAGTCAGTGTGTGGAAGGCACTAGGGGGCATGCAAGGGTGGATAAGATGATCAGAGTGAGGCCCAAGAAGCCCCTTTCCAAAAGCGGTGTGTGTGCACCTGCATATGCACAAACAGAGATTATGGGTAAATGAATAATTCGCAAATGGTCTTTTAAGCACTAAACCTTTGCAGGACACAGGGTGCTGTTGGAGCACAGAGGGCTGAGTGAGTAACCAACCCTAATGGGAAGGAGTTAAGAACCACTTCGAAGAGGAGATGGTTTTGAACAAAAGATTTAATGTTAAGTAGGAGTTTACCTGGATCACGTTTTTATATGAAGCAAAGATCAAAGACAGGAAAGAATCCAAACTTTGGAAAACAATGTAAAAAGGTATATGTTGGAGGAAGTCACAGGATGACAGGAATGAAGGTCCCCCTGGTATTTGGCAGTCATAGCATGTTGCAGGTGAGGTCAAGTTCAGCATACACACAGCAAGTGCAAAATACCACATTCTGTGCAGATGAGGAAATAATCCAAAACTGGTAGACTGACAACAAGGAAGCCTGGGTCCAAAGCAGTGGAATTTTCATATGAGTTGTGGAATACTAATTCTGAGGCAATTTCCTTTCCTGTGGGAGAAATTGAGTTCTGTATTGTTTATGTCCCTGCCTTTTTGCTCACGGTTGTAGCAGCTTGAATATCCATTTTAACTAATAAACAATGGTGGATTGAACCAAAATATGTGCATGCTCAGAGGAATATTGCCACTACCATAAGTGCAATGCACAGGATCTATCCTCATGAGGGGTTACTGCTGACATCTTTGCAAGAAAACAAACTATTGGTACAATCTGCACTTCTCTGTGCAGGTACCTTCAGACTGTCATTAGCCTTTTATTCAAGCTGAACTTTCTAATTTTGTTCTGATATTTCAAAAACTATCTGTAATGACAAATATTTTTAAATCAAAGAACTGCGAGGTACTTGGGATTATGATTTTAATAATTATAGGAATTTAGGAATTAGGTGATTTTTAGAAATCCTGAAGTTTAAAGTTATGAATTTTCTAAATTATGGTTGTAGAATTATGATCACCCCAGATGCCTTGCAACCTCAGTGCTCTAGCACTCCTTTTCATCTGAAGAAGCTAAAACTCAGGCAGTTGAACAACTTGGCCAAATTCAGAGATTCTAGAGTACTTTTCTAAGACTCTGTCTCTAGCAAGTAGTTAGGCTAGATTTCACACCCAGTCTGTAGTGGTGGGACCTGCCACTTAGACACTATCTTCTCTGGGTACATGCTTTGATCAGATAAATGATATAGTCACATGTTTAAGAAACTCATTCAAACCAAACTAAGTGTCCCCTAGACATTTGCACCCCTGTCATTTGATTTTATTTTCCTAACTGATGTGTCATTTGTTTCGTATCTGCCCTCCACTGGAGTATGAAGTCTGTATCATTGTACCCTCAGTATTCAGAACATGGTCTGGCACTTGGTAGCTACTCAATCACCATTTGCTGAATAAATAAATGACCAGGTTAATCTAAGAAAGGTCAATCACCAAAATGGATGGCTATATCATCTCTCCTGGTCTCTCTGTGACAGAGAAGCTTTTGGGATAGGGAGGGTGTGAGGAGGTCCATATCTCAGGGTATGCTATGCATTTTTTTCTACTAGTTTGACTTTTACACCATTTTCTTTCCACTAATCATTTTGCAAACAACCCTAAAGCAGCATTATTTTGTACCAATTTGTAACAAACTGCATCAAACAAGAATCACTAGGTAATGGGGTCAATCCCTAGCTTCAATGATGTGCCTTGTTGACTGCAGGTACCAGGTAGCTGATAAAGGCGTGTTCCTAAATTCTGCCTGGGGCAGTGACTCCGAAGAAGTCATTGTCCCTCTAATATCCATCCCCACCTACTCCTGCAGGAAGAGGAGTTGTGGCCAATTTCAAATGCAAAAGGGTCATGTGGTTCAAGGGCCTCTGAACAGCTCACTCAGCCTGCAGGGAGCTTATGTGTCTGATTCAGCTAGAGTATATATTGTAGTCGGTGGCTGGGAAACTGTTCTACCAAGAGGAGTTACAGCAATATGTTGAAATATTGCAAGGGAATGATTCTTTCAGTAGAATATATTAGAAATGTAATAAAATGGTTGAGTTTTTACAGTGGTTAAGGATCACCAGATTAAATCTGTAAGCTTTCACTTCCCCATTCATGTTCTCAAATTCCCTTAAAAATTTAATCATTTCTGCATCAGTTTCTGCCCAGTTTAACCCAACTGGAGCCAGACTTCCATATGAAAATTCCTTAGAGTCTAGGCTTCCTTAAGGTGAATTTTCACTCTAAGGCCGTTTTATTCACTAGGTAACCCCATTCACCATCTATGTATTGGTGATCCCTGCTAGAGTTAGGATCTAGGGTGTCCTTCAAAGGCCCATGTATTAATGTCTTGGTCACCAGCCTGTGGTACTATTGGGAGCTGATGGAACCTTTAGGAGGTAGGGCCAAGTGGAAGGAAGTGAGGTCACTGAGGAGTGTGTTCTTGAAGGGGATGTTGGAAGCCCAACCTCTTCCTTTCTCTTTCCTTCCCTGCTTTATGGAGTGAGCCTGTTTCCTTCTGCTGCACACTTCCACTGTGATGTACTGCTTATCACAGGCTCAAAAGCAACTGGGCCATGTGACCATGGACTGAAACCTATGAAATCATGAGCCAAAATAAAACTTTCTACTTTTAAGTTATGTGAGATACTTTGTCACAGGGAAGGGAAGCTAAAACAACTGCTAAATTTGTACTTTCTGCTCAAACCTCTCTCATGAATCCCATCTCCATATGTCGACTCTCCTCTTGATGTGTCTACTTAGATGTTTCACAGGTACTTTAACCTCCACACTTCCAAAACAGAAACTTCAAATCTCCTGTCACCCCCAAATCTGCCCTATGGTGTGTTCTGGCTCACAGATGGCACCTCTAAACAACTTGAGCCTCAAGCCTAGATCTTCTTCTTTACCATCATGGTCTATATCAGACTAGTTGTTCAAAATCATGTTGTTTTCATCTTCTAGATGCTTCCTTAATCTATAACTTAATTTCTATTCATGGCTACCTCCTTGGCTTAATAATGTCATCTTTCAAGTAGACCCAGTTATTTCAAGTAGATTTCTCCCAAATTCTGGTTATTATGCTTCATAAACATTCTTGCTCCCCTCAAATTTGTTCTCCACACTGCATTTATGTTTTCTAACAGAGATGTGTTCAAGTTACTTCCTTATTTAAACCCTTCCTTGCTTTCTACTGCTCCTAGGATAAAATACAAAAGCTTTATTAAAATCCAAATGCCTGGCAGCATTGGTCCCTGAAGTGTTCAAGCACCACACAGGACCACTCTCCCGCCCCTTCCCTGGAATGGCCATGCTCAGAGCCTTCTTCGGCTGTTCCATTCTCCAGATGGTCTCCCTTCTCTACCTGGTTAAACTTCCTCCAAGCCTCAGCCTAAGTGTCATTTTCCTCACAGGAGCCTTGCCTGACTAGGACTGCAGCTATACAAGATCCCCTGTGTGTTCCTTCTTCATAGCTCTTGTCCCACTTGTCATCAGCACATCACTGCACCTAGCTCAGTGCACAGTCAAACAAGAGTCCCAGTGACATCTGCTTAATGAAAGAATAAACAGTGGAAGTTGTCATTGGCTGAGCCTGAAGTAAGCCAGATCACTGCTGTAGAATATTTGTAATGAGAATAAAGCAAAGAATTTGAGGGATATGTTTGTACAAGTTGTTGTTGTATGTTGTCATACACATGAAGAATGCTACCAGATAGGGCTGGGAAAAGTCAGTAGTATGAAATAACCATTTAGAATATTCAATTAAAAAATACTTTATACACATACACACTCACAAATCAAAGTAAAGCAAATAAATACTTAGAAATAAATCTAATAAGAAATATGTAAGATTGGTGAAAAAGAAAACCCTACATGCTGGGCGTGGTGGCACATGCCTGTAATCCCCGGGACTCAGGATGCAGAGGGAGGATTGCATGTTTGAGACTAGAGGTAGCCTGCATAATTTAGTGAGCCCCTGTCTCAAAAAGTAAAAAAATGGGCTGAGGGTGCAGCTCAGTGGTACAGCACTCACAAAGCATGCAAGCACAAGACCCTGGGTTCAACCACCACTACCACAAAAAAAAAAAAAAAAAAAAAAAAAAAAAAAAAAAAAAAAAAAAAAAAAAAAAAAAAAAA
>VMDO01007683.1:0-66226 GCA_007922755.1 Pedetes capensis | reverse complement strand
AGCCAATAAAACATTAAAAAAGAATAAGATGGTAGATAGACTTGCATAGAAAGATACTAAAACATAATGTAACACCAAATAATTAAATTGGCAAGGTAGTATTATGAGAACAGATAAAACAAAGGAACATAATCCCTGAAACAGATTTGCATTTATATGAGACCCTATTGCATGTTTAAGATGGCCTTTCAAATTAGTGGGGGAAGTAATTTTTGGGGTGTTTTTCTTCAATAAATTCTACTGGGAAATTGCTTAACTATTTATATCACTAAGACAAGCTCCTTTTCTCTTTTTACATCATATGTATTAATTATGAATTAAAGAGAAACTATACTACTAAAGTTAAGAATTATTCAAGAAAAGATGGACAGATATGACTAAACACAAGTTTTAATTTTCTATGAAAACTAACTGTAAACAAATTTCAAAATCAATAGTAAACTGGAAAAATATTTCAAACATATATGAGACAAAATGGGCAAAGATGTAATTGGATAATTTATCAAAGCAGAAGTACAAATAATTAATAAACTATATGTTCAATTTCATTAGTGATCAAATAAAGAAATTGTGATAGTTAATCTTCACAGCCAGTTTGACTGGATTTAGAATCACCTAGAAGATTGGTGAGGCACACCTCTGAATGTGTCTGTGAGGGTGTTTCCAGAGATGATTAACTGAGGAAAATGCACCGTACATGGGCTGGGGGACAAGACAGAATAAAAAGGGAAAGAGGAGAAAGCCAGCCAAGCTCTGGCATCCGCTTTCTCTTGTTCCTTGCTCACCATGATGTGAAATTCTCTGATGTGTCACACCCTCTTCAACATGATGGATTGAACCCACTGACACAGTGAGCCAAAACAAATCTTTCCTCCTTTAAATTGTTCACTTAGGTATTTTGGTCACAGCAATGAAAAAAGTAACTAATATATAAATGAAAGCATCAAAATATTATTTGTAGAGATTAAATAAAATGATGATATTTGTAACGTCTTATAATGCAATTTTGTTGTTGTTGTTGTTGTTGTTAGGTGCTGTCGAGTCGGTATCCGACTCATAGTGACCCTCATAGGGTTTTCAATGGCTGAGTGCTTTGGGATTGCCTTAGGAGTGGATTGCCAGGCCCTTCTCCCATTTTTGCGGTGCTGGGAATTGAACTCAGGGCCTCAGAGACAGCAGCGCAGCGCTCTACCCACTGAGCTAAATCCCAGCCCATAATGCAATTTTAGGGTGTCAATAATTGCTGACATTTATGAAAAGGAAATTATATGTTGCTTTTTTGTTATAATTATCCCTCATCCTTACAAGATAGTTTATGGTAGTTCAATAATTTTTTTTTTTTTTAAGTGAATGTACTTTTCAATGTCATTGTGAATCTCAGGATATAGGTACTAAAAAAAAAAAACTATCCATGGCCGGGCATGGTGGCGCACACCTGTAATCCCAGTGGCTCAGGAGGCGGAGGCAGGAGGATTGCAAGTTCAAGACCAGAGGCAGTCTGCATAATTTAGCGAGACCAAGTGTCAAAAAGTTTTTAAAAAATGGGCTGGGGGCGCAGCTCAGTGGTCCAGCACTTGCAAAGCATGCAGGCGAGAGGCCCTGGGTTCAACCCCCAGTACCAAAAACAACAACAACAACAACAACAACAACAACAACACGATCCATGCAGTTGTGGTATTGTGATTTTGGATAGCATTTAGGTAATAATTACCAAGTGTCTTAAAAGTTTGTATACACTTTGAATGATGCAAACATAGGTGACCAAATTTGCCAGAGATCAGCCTGTTTTACATACCTGTTACTTTGGTGTAATGAATAATAGTACCCTCTTTTACTTTCAGGACTGCCCTTGTTTAGACAATAAAGTGTATTGTCCTCATATTCAGCCATAGGTATGCTACAAAATCCTTTTGAATGTAATCATTTCACAGATGCGTATGTCCTGCATGTTTCCTGCATAAAAAGCAGGAAATAATTTAGCTAAGAAAAGATAATTTAATTTCATGTTTGCCATCATTGACTGAGAAGCTTTCAAAAATATATTAATGCTCAAGTCCCTCCGTAGACTAATTGAATCAGACTTTCATGAGGTAAGTTTTGGTCATCTGTATTCTATAAGATTTACAAGTGGTTATAATGTGAAGTCAAAGTGAGAATCCCTGATTTAATAAAGTATGAAGTGTGATAAAAAAATATGGTGAGTGTTAAATAATCCTCTGGCCTCAGCCTGCTGAGTACTGGGATTACAGGCATGCACCACCACACCTGGTGGTGTTTTACTTTTTCTTTAAAAAAAAATAGATGATAAATTACTTTTACATTAAAAATAGCTTATCTTTAAAATTTAGTAGAATAAATATATGTTTTCTTTGGTATACTTTAACATATATACTTCAGCCTTGCTTATACAGACTTTAGCTTAATATGGGAAATATTTGGGCTCAACCCACCAGTTTTCTTTCCTGTCTTTTCTTTCATTTCATTTCTTTTCTTTTTTTCTTTGTCCTGGGGTGTGAACCCATGGCCTTGTACATGCTAGACAAGTGCTCCACCACTGAGCCACAGTCAGCCCTTTTTAACTTTTAATTTTTTTACTTTTAAGACAAGGTCTCACTAAATTGCACAGGCTGCCTCTGGCTTCAAACTAGCGATCCGCCAGCCTCTACCTACACAGTAGCTAGGATTACAGGTGGGTGCCACAGTACTCAGCTCCTAGTTTCATTTTGAGATGAATAAAAACTCCAAAGTCTTGCCTTTAACATACTTTTTTGTTTGTTTGTTTGTTTGTTTGGCATCTGGGAGTTGAACCCGAGGTTTCACACATATTTACAAGTGTACTGCCAGCGAGCTACAACCCCAGACCATTTGAGACAGAGTCTCACTAAATTACACAGGCCGCCTCTGCCCTTGAACTTGAGATCTTCCTGCCTCAGCCTCCAAAATCACTGGGATTAGAGGTGTGTGCCACTAAGCCTGGCTACTTTTAACATACTTTAACATGGAGACTTTAATAATCTCCATGAAGGAGTCATAGGACAGTTTGACCAAAGACTCAGACTGGGGGCCATCACCTGGAAGTTCATTGGGGTAACAGTCAAATAAAAAGTTGCTTTGGTAAAATTACCATGTTTTGGTACTATGTGCATTTGGTACTATGCTGATTTGGCCAGTTCTTGTTAATCTGTGTGGCTGGACTATAATTTGGGCAGAAATTGTCATCCTAAGAATTACATTTTGTCTTTACACACTAATCCTGATCCTATAAAACATTACCAGATACTACATTATCTTTCCAATATTAAAAGTAGAATGTAATCTGAGTCTGCTAAATGTTTTACCAAGTTTGCAGGCAGGGACTGTTTAAGACCATGTTAAAGTTTCTATTTGTTAGAGTTGCATGGTGAAGAATAAAATATGCCTCATCCAGCCATATTTCTGTTAAAACTACTACAGGTTTATGGGAGTGCTAAAATGGCACAGCAAACATGGAAATTAGTGTCACTATCTTATAAAATCTTTATATATGGCTCTTATTTTAGGGAAACATATGATGGTTATTTGGCACTTTCAGATAAGTAGGTTTGTTTTTCAAAATTTGAATTCCTGTCAAATCTACAGCGAATCCATCAGTCTGCTTTTCCACAGCCTCTTTCATAGACAAATACCGTTAAGCACTTCAGAAATATCAGATTAACATTAATACCCAATGGATTAGACACCAGACAAAAGTGTGCTTAGGAAAACACTGCAAGAGGTGTCTGAAGGGAGGTGTACATCATATCAGTTTCCTGCAGGGCTCAGCTCTCAGAAATTTGAGGGGCAAGAGGCCCACTGAAAAATATTTGTCATTTTGATGATGAGTTTTGGGGCTCTGAAAGCATTGGGGGAAGAAACCAAATAACTTGCCCAGGACAGAAAAAAAAAAAAAAAAAACAGACTAGAGGGACACGAGTCCAGCATGCCAAGTGGAGAATTTCCACTTCCTTTCCTTTGTCCTCAACTCAATTTCCCCCTTTGCTCCCCTCCCCTATGCATTAAGTCTGACTATGGATATGGCTGCTGCTCCATTATGCAGTAGCAAAATCCTGGGGCTAGTGCTCCAAAATACTGAAATCATTATCCTGTGACAGGACGATGACTTTGGCTTATAGGTGCGAGGAAAAAAAGCCCATCATATGAGCTATTTAACACATAAATGGATAAAAGGTGAAAAGGCAGCCAATATGCATGCTTATCTGTAGTGTCATTTAGTATGTGAGTTTATGACTTCAACAGTCCTCAGGCATATGCAGATAATAAAATTGTAACCATGAAGATGGTTACATACCATTTACGCTTGTATACAACTTCCTATAGGAGTGTTCATCTGCCTTTCTTGAAATTTTCTGTGTCCAGCTGTCTCTGAGGCACAAGGTGCTCAATTCTTAGCATATAAAAGCAATCCCGAAAGAATCAGCCATTGAAAACCCCATGAAGGTTGCTATGAGTCAGACCTGACTTGAAGGCACCTAACAACATGATCGACTCTGCTATAGAATCTAAATTTGCCTAAAGCACATCACATTTTTCTCAGGCACCTTTTATATATTGGACCATGTTCCATTTTTTTGAAAAGCTTTCAATGGCTCTTACTGGAGTTTAGATAATTAAAAATCCCTCAGATCATTATTCCTATATTCTAAAAGGCTTCTCAAATCAATGGCACATTATTTTCATTCCCAATAGTTTAGAGACTATGGGCTTTTATAGATAGATTACTAATGATTCTGAGGCAGAAATTAATGATGTGGCTGTTTATTACCCTAAACACTCATATGTGAGCTATTGTTATATTTTAAATAAGATAAATCTATAATCTCTCACTGTGGAGGTATTACATTGCCTATTCTGTAGCTATAAAAATATTCACGAGAAATGTTGTATAACTGCCTATTCTTTTTTTCCCTCTTGCCAGAAAGGAATGGGGGGAAGACATTGTTAATTTCTTGGCTGTATTATTTCATTTGTCTTTGCAAAGTATGGTTTTATGGTTTTCTTATTCTTTCTCCAATACCATACTACCTTGTTTTCCTCTATTATTCTAGTGACCTCTTCAGTGATTTACTATGAGAAGATAATGTGCTTTAATGGCAAAATCAAGAAGAGAGAAGTCAGGATGCTGGATTGCAACTGGGTGTCACTGTAGAACAGAGTAAATCCTTTCATTGATTTGGTTATCAATTCCCTTTTAGGGGCTACCAGTCTGGTCATATCACATGCATTCCTTGCTCAATTATTCAATCAACTGTGTTCTCTGTAATATAGCTGAGTGTGAGATGTCCATTCATTTACTGTGAATCTGAGATATTTTCCAAAATCTGTGCACTGAAGTATAGTTGTTTTATTAATAAGTGATTCCTCATTCAAATGTATTTTCTCTCTTTTTAAAATGCTACTCTAATAAGGTGAGATATCTCCTTTTCAGGCCTATCTCAGATTTAAAGCCACATAATAAATACTCAGTAAATAATTGTTTTTGACTATATAAACTACATGGAAGAGAGGAAGGGAGAAGACTACTGGAACTAGGAATAGCAATAGTCATAGCAACATAGAAGAGAGAAAGAAAAAAAGAAGTACAGTTACTTTTAAAGTCAATATAGGGAAAGAGTGTCAAACACCATCAATATTTCAGAGACTATCTAATAATCTAGACATCATAATGAACTCTCTCCACCTCTTATAATGAAGACTTTCTTTATTAAGGATTTAATCCAAAAGGATTTATGGTTTTTAGTTACTTGGGAAATTAAGTCAATAATAATCATAATTTTAATAGGCACGTGTGAGACACATAAGCACCCATATAAAATATGTCTTAAACTCTGAAATCCACTCATAAATGGAGGAAGAATATAGGTAGACTCAGTTCTGCTCTGACCACCTCAAAGATTGCCCTAACCATCTGTTCAAGAAAATGGATTCAGTACCTACTTAGAGATCAACTCTGAGCAATGCCAGGTGTTGTTTACTATTGGGGCTAGCAAGAGTCAGGAGAAACCTCTGTTCTCATAAAATTTCAGTCTAGTAGAGATTAAATGTGTACACAGTGCTTACAGATAAGGCTGTAGGTATTTTGAACAAAAAAAAGCCATTTGAGGCTGAGGTGACCAGAGAAAGCTGCTAACTAGAGGCAGCTTTTAATTTTGCCCTCAAAAGATAGGTGGGATGTTTACAAACTAAGGTGGAAGGAAGGGTTCTCAACACATTTAAATAAACATTGAGCACCAAAATGGCAAACCCATAATGATGAATGCACAGATTAAACAAACATGACATCTGACCTTGCAGGTTGGTCACAGAAGTAGAAATGGAATCAACAGGTTAACTAGGAGGGTGGAACAACATAAGGGCTGGGTAAAAGAGCCAGCAGATGACATTTCTGGCAGGTGGAGCAGCGTGAGCCAGTTTACAGTGAACAAGTCAAAGACAGTTGGAGCCAAGAATGGGCCCCTGATGTCCAGCTGCCAAATCCTCCGGTCTGGTAGAAACCAGATTGTTCAGAGGCCCCAGTCGTGGGGTCAGGTGGCCGCTGCCACATCTGAGAGATGAGAACAGGGGAGACGGGCCTGGACAGAGCCAAGGACCTGTGGCACAGGGCAAGGAAAATGAGGAAATTAGGAAAAGCAGGATAAGGGTGTATGGCCCCCTCTGAAGAGGCTCAACACAGGAAC
Source organism: Pedetes capensis (assembly GCA_007922755.1). Classification (NCBI taxonomy): domain Eukaryota; kingdom Metazoa; phylum Chordata; class Mammalia; order Rodentia; family Pedetidae; genus Pedetes; species Pedetes capensis. The sequence continues at coordinate 59,513 of VMDO01007683.1, read as the reverse complement.
TCTGAGGTGTGTAATAAAATAGCCTGTTACATGGCTTCCTTCTTTACCAGGTAGGGCCAAACATGAGGAGATCCTTGCCAGTCTGTTTGCCTTTGAACTCCATGAGCCCCACTGTATGCTTAATACCTGGTATAAGCTGAACAATAATTTTCCACATGAATTAAATATTGAATGAGGTGCAGACTCATAGTATATGCTACATACATCATATATTATACTCTATGAAATTTCAGGGATCCAGGAAGATTCTTGGCTTCCCCAAACTGTACTGTACTGTTCACCAAGAGGTGAACAGTACAGTTTATTTCATTTCCTTAGTCAAAAGTAGATTTCATTTCCTTAGTCAAAAGTAGATTTTGATTCACAAGTGTTCTCTGTCAAGATCTTTTCAGATACAAATCCTTCTGGGAAGCACTTCTATCTTGTAAGCCACTTTCAGTTAGGTAACATCTTTCCTATCCTTTTGAGGAGATCAGGGGCCATGATAGCATCAGCTTTTGGTAGAACATAGTCAAAAAATGAATGGTGGATTGGGGTCTCAGGTGCCTCTGATGGAGGGCCAGGCATTTGAATGAGGTTCTTGGAGCTGAGAGGTATGAGTCTCACACCAGCTACCTGGGGTCAGTGGACTTATTTTGGAATGAGGATGAGTTCTCACCAAGCTCAGAGACTCAAAGATTGTGAGCTGGCAGCCAGTTTGGAGAATACAGTGTCTCATGTATTGTTCAGCCAGTACAATATCTAAGATATGTTCAATTACTTGCAAAGATTTAGAATTTTGGAGAGGCATATAAAAATCAAGATTTGTAGATTCTCAGATTCTCTAGATTTGTCCGATCTCACCCCTACTGCTTTATGTTCTTCCTGACTTACTGTTTGTTACCTTAATTTCCTCAGAACTATAGCCATCTGAGTTTGTAGATCATTGACTATACTATCCTATTTCATCAGGCTCCAGTTAACTGGGTTAATGTTCTTGGTATTGGTATTATTGTTACCTCCCATGACATCCAGTAATGGATCCAGATATTGTGAAGCTAAAAATTATACAATTATTGGGATATATTTAATAAAAGAATGTTAAAAAATGTTTTTACTTATGAAGTAGCACCATTGTTTTTGACCATGTGCACACACACTAGAGTTCTACCACCAACCCAAGGTCTCAGAAAGGGCTGAAGAGAACCAGACTCCTGAAGCTTCAGCTTTAGTTACCTTTCTGGTAAGTCACCCTATATGGATTCCCTTCCTCTTTGAGTTATTTGTGGCATTGTCCTTTTAATTAGGTTAATTCTAGCGTTTCTAAGTGGAAATTCCTTTCTGGATTTTCTTAGGAAATTCATCTTTTTTCCAAATACTTAACCTTGAGAAAATCAGTTAAGAAATTAAGAGAATGGATTATAACTCTTCTTCAAGAGCTACAGTATAATAATCAACATGTAACCTATTGAAGTAATCTACTGGTTTCAAATCAAAACCTAGAACAAAAGCACTGTCAGAAGGCATAGAAAGTTAAGGTGGACATTTCTGAAAACTGGGATAAGAGAGCCATAGAAATGAACATCATGATCTATCAGTCATCTTTGCCTGTACCTACAATATATCTGTGATGGTGGCCCTGTGGGATAAGTATTAATAAATTTACCAGCATGCTTTATACAAATCTTATGAAATACCAAATCAAGGAATAACAAGTTTGAAAGCAACCAAGTTCTTCAAAAGACAATCTCAACATGTGATTTTGTATAGTGCTGTCAGCCTCACCAGTTGATCATAATATTACATTATGCACATCCTTCCTACTAATTAGCCTGCAGCCATACCACTATGGCATTCCGTCCCCTCAGATCTCAGAAGCTAAGCACAGTTGGGCCTGGTTAATACTTGGATAGAAGACCACCTGGGAACACTAGATGCTGTAGGTTCAGGAGAAGGACCCAACAACCCACTCCCAAAAATCAATCAGCCATTGCAAACCCTATGAATAGCAGAGAAGCACTAACAGTACTGTTTCGCTTGTTTTACGTAGGGTCCCTATGAGTTGGACACTGACTCAAGAGCACCTGACAACAAACAACAACAACCTACTAATTGTCACAGTGTTTAGATATCTTCCATAGGCTATAGTCCTTCAGAAGTTTATTCACAAAATTTTTATGCCTTGATAGATGAAAACTTAATATTATTTACAAGCTTATTTCTTATTTATTAAATAATGTTTTAAAGATGTCTGTCTTAGTCTACTTTCTGTTGCTATAATAGTATATCCAAGACTGAGAAACTTACAAAGGAAAGTTTTTATTTTTATTTATTTATTTATTTTTACCTGATGGCTCTGGAGGTTGGAAGTTCAAAACTAGATGGCTGCATTCTGTGAGAGCCTTCTGTTGCAGCATAACATGGCAGAAAAAGCAGAAGGACAAGGAGGTGTGTGCAGAATAGAGACAATATGCAGGGTGGCCTTGATTCATAACAACTTGCTCCTGACAGAACTAATATAGTCCTAGGAAATCTATGTTAGTCCATTCATGTGAGTGATGTCCTCATGACATAGTCACTTATTAAAGGTTCTACAATCTTTCACTATATTTGCCCTGGGAAGCAAATTTCAACATGAGTTTTGGAAGGGAAAAGCCATATCTAAACCACAGCATATTAAAGGACAAAGTGGAAGCTGCCTTGAAAGAATTGGAGAAACACAAGGCTCCATGAATGGATGGAATACCAATAGAGGTGTTTCAACAAACAGATGCAGCACTGGAAGTGCTAACATGTCTATGCCAACAAATTTGGAGAACAGCTACCTGGCCAACTGACTGAAGAGATCCATATTTCTGCCTATTCCCCAAAAAGGGGATCCAAGTGAAGGTGGAAACTGTCAAATAATATCATAAATATCACACACAAGAAAAATTTTACTAAAGATCATTCAAAAGTGAGTGTAGCAGTATATAGACAGGGAATTGTTGGAAAATCAACCCAGATTCAGAAGAGGATAGGGAACCAGGGACATCATTGCTGAGGTCAGGTGGATATTAACTGAAAGCAGAGAATATCAGAAAGATGTCTATCTATGTTTCATTGAATATGCAAAGGCATTTGACTGTGTGGATCATAACAAATTACGGATAACACTTTGAAAAATGGGAATACCAGAGCACCTAATTGTACTCATGAGGGATCTGTACATGAACCAGGAGGTAGTTGTTCAAATAGAACAAGGAAACACTGCCTGGCTTAAAGTTGAGAAAGGTGTGTGTCAGGGCTCTATACTTTCACCATATCTCTTCAATTTATATGCTGAGAAATAATCCGAGAAGCTGGACTTTATGAGGAAGAATGCAGCATCAGGATTAGAGGAAGACTCATTAACAACCTGCATTATGCAGATGACACAACTCTGCTTGCTGAAAGTGAAGAGGATTTAAAACATTTATTGATGAAGATCAAAGAACATAGCCTTCAGTATGGGTTGCAACTAAATATCAACAAAACAAAAATCCTTACAACTGGGTCATTATGAAACTTCACAATAAATGGAGAAAAGATTGAGGTTGTCCATGATTTTGCTTTACTTGGCTCTACAATCAACACCGTGGAAGAAGCAGTCAAGAAATCAAAAGATGCATTGCTTTGGGGAAAGCTGTGGAAAAAGATCTCTTTAGAGTATTGAAAAGTAAATATGTCACATTGAAGATGAAGGTGCGCCTAACTCATGCCATGGTATTTTCAGTTGCATCATATGATTGTGAAAGCTGGACATTGAACAAGGGAGATAGGAGAAGAATTGATGCTTTTGAATTATGGTGACGGGCATGATTATTGAACATACCATGGACTGTGAAAAGAACCAACAGATCTGTCCTAGAAGAAGTGCAACCCGAGTGCTCCTTGGAAGCAAGGAAGGCTAGACTTCGTCTTACGTATTTTGGACAATGGGCTTAAACATAAATAAGATTGTGTGCTTAGCACAGAATCAGGGAGTGTTGAATTTGCTGTATGAGTTGAACTTGACTCCACGGCACCTAAAACAAAACCATAGCAATATTTATAATAATGAATAAGGAGTGTAATCAATTCTAGAATATTTTAAAATAGACTATGCTTTCTAGAATTATCAACAACTACTGAATATTCTTGTTCTTGTAACCCAAAGATTCATATCCATCAGAAATCTGGAAACACTACTCTATTTTTATCTTTGGTTGCACACATACACAATAGATAAAAAGTTCTACATAGCTTATTTCCACACTTGATAGGGCTAGCAGAAGAGAATAAGTAATAGAAAGACCACATGAACAAAAGAAGGCAAAGTCAGGAATGTGGGTTCTGGAGCAACGCTAAAACCAATCACAAGAGAAAAATTAGTTTTATTTCTGACCCAATTCTAACATCACTATGGGTTTATATCTCTCTGCCCATCAGATCAGAAGTAGCTAGCATGAATAACTGGAGTATAGTATGTTTCAACACTATTCTATGCCTTTACATATATTAACTTCCTTAATCCTCCCAATGAACCAATGAGATTTCCCATCTTCCACATGAAAGAATTAGGATACAGAGAGTTGAATAACCCACCTGAGCATAAGCACTAACAAGGAAAAGAGCCATGATTCTATGATGCTAAGAGTTTGTTCTTAATGTGATATAATGCCTAACATTGAATTTAGATAATACATACAGAATTAAAACTATAATTATTATTGTTGTTGTTAGATGTTGTCAAGTTGGGTCTGACTCATAGTGTCCCTATATACAACAGAATGAAGCACTCCCCAACACTGTGTCATGCCCAGCACTATGTAAGTGCTTCTCTGCTATTCATAGGGTTTTCAGTGGCTGATTATTTTTGGATTCTTTAGGAAGTGGGCTGCCAGGTCCTTCTCCCATTTTTTGTAGTGATGGGATGCAGGGCCTCAGAGAGTATAGAGCAACCCTCCACTAACTGAGCTAAACCCCAGCTCAATATTGTTGTTGTTGTTAGGTGCCGTCGAGTCGGTATCCGACTCATAGCGACCCTCATAGGGTTTTCAATGGCTGACTGTTTCGGGATTGCCTTGGGAGTGGATTGCCAGGCCCTTCTCCCATTTTTGCGGTGCTGGGAATTGAACTCAGGGCCTCAGAGACTGCAGCGCAGCGCTCTACCCACTGAGCTAAATCCCAGCCAGCTCAATATAAGGGAACTTAATCCATTCTTCTATTTTCTTTGTTCTGGGGGTAATATATGTCAAATATAAGACTTTCCTACAGGCTTTGGAGCATCTGGGAGCAACATTTGCTGGGATTTCTTGTTCAGGTAAATGAATTATAAGGCTTTGGTACAGAGAATCCCTCTAGAGTTACAGAGGGTGACAATCTAGCCTCTATATTATTAGACCCTTCCATAGCTTCCTGTCCCAGAATAGCCTGATTTATCTTCTGACATAAGTCAGGGCCTCAGTTCGTAATATTTTGTAGCCTTCTAGAAAGGCCCACACACACTATAAAAGGCAACCACTGTAACCACTGAGCATGTGAGAAATCCTCAAACAGCATTTGCTAATCCTGCCCATGGTGGTAAGTGAATCTGTGGCTTGACAATGTGAGTGCCCCAATTTTATACCTAGATTGTTAGAACATGGAAGCCAGGATGAACCAGATTTGATGTAGGAAAAAGGCATGTTGTTCCTAACTCCAGAGGCCAGTTGAGATCTGAAGGTGTTGGAGAAATGAATCTTTAACAAATCCATACTTTAGAAAACTCTGACCTTTAACATTGCTATAGTTTGGATCTTGAAAGTCTCCCAAAGACCCATGTGTTAAAGGCTTGGACCCACGGTGGTGCTATTGGGAAGTGGTAGGATGTTTAAGAGGTTTAGGCCTAGTGGGAAGTAGTGGAAAGATCATTAAGGGTATCCCTTTGGAGTGGAGAGTATGATCCCAGCCCATTCTTCTCTCCCTTTTGCTTCCTGGACATGAGGTAAGTAGTTTGGCTCTGCCATGAGCTCTCACCATGATGTGCTGCCTTACCACAGCCCCAAAGCAAAGAAGTCCACTGAACCTAAACTGCAACCTCTGAATCTGTGAACCCAAGTAAACTTCTTCTGTCTTGGTTATGCCAGATATTTTGTTATAGTGACAGAAAGCTGACTAACACAAATACTAAATTCTTTCTTTTAATGTGACTTTCGCAAGTAAAGCTATAGAAATGTGCTAGAGTAAAGGAAATAAACAAGAGGATTCTTTCTCTGAAGGTGGTTATAGGAAATTTTGGTTACTCAGGGCTGAACCATGTTAATAATTTTGAATTTACAATATGGAGCTCACAATCGACCTCACTTCTCTTTCTAGAACTTTGTATCTTTCTCTTCCAAAGAAACTTTGATCCCCATTGTTGAGGTTTTAGCTCTAGCCTGGCTAAGATTAGGGCCAAACCCTCAACACAACAAATGGCCGGTGTTGTTAAGAAGGACCTCGGGAGACCTTCTGATGGTAAAAGGATAGGTAAGGTTTATTAGGGTGCTCCCCTGATGGAGAGCAAGGAGCAAGCAGCCCCTATAGAGCAGAGCTCTATTCCCTTCAAGTGCTGGCTCTAGGCCTGCAGCATTTCATGCTGCAGGCTAAGTGCTAGTACAGCTCAGCCTTAAAGGCACAGCCACAGCCACTGGTATTCCGTGGAGGTCTGATGGTCTTGACTCTCGAGGCTCGCCTTCTTTACCTCCCTCCTCCCCAAGGATGGGAGGAGTTGGGAGGCTCTTCGTGGCTTGCTAGAATCCTTTGGCTCTTGGGGCCCCTGGGCTTGATCCCTCGGGCTTGCTAGAAGGTCTTGCTGGAGTAGGGAGTGCTGGTCCAGGTGATGGGGTTCAGGTAGCAGTTGAAGGACGGTCAGAAAGGTGAGGATTTCAGGGTGAAGATGGGGTCCAGGAGCCCTACTTTTATAGGGTCCTGGAGGGGTCACATGGTGGGATTCAGCCAATCAGGGCACACACCTGACAGGTACAGCAGGTAAACTGACATACCTGCCCGGTGGGGACGGTTATTACCTGAAAATGCTGAGGGGAGCCAATCAAAATTAGGGTGATTAGGGCAGGTAAGGCTGGCCAGGGGCCATCTTTGCTCACTCGATGGGAGGGGCTGGTTTGAGTGAGTGAGATGAGCCCTGGGGTCAACTAGGGGTCAGCCCCTCAGGCTGTCATAAGGGACCCTAGTTGAGAAATATAATTTTAAAAATCCTCAACACCCCATCTATTACCAAAATTTGTTGTTGTTGTTAGGTGCCGTTGAGTCGGTATCCGACTCATAGTGACCCTCATAGGGTTTTCAATGGCTGTTTTGGGATTGCCTTGGGAGTGGATTGCCAGGTCCTTCTCCCATTTTTGCGGTACTGGGAATTGAACTTGGGACCTCAGAGACTGCAGCGCAGCGCTCTACCAACTGAGCTAAATCCCAGCCCGATTACCAAAATTAGTCTATCATATATTGTTGTTATTAGGTGCCATCAAGTCAGTGTTTGACTCATAGCAACTCTGTGTACAATAGGCAAAACAGTATTGTTAGTGCTTCTCTGCTATTCATAGGGTTTTCAATGGCTGATTGATTTTTGGGAGTGGGTTGCTGGGTCCTTCTCCCAAGCCTACAGCACCTGGTGCTCCCAGGTGGTCTCCCATCCAAGGACTAATCAGGCCTCACCCTGCTTAGCTTCTGAGATCTGACATCCCATGCCTAAATCTATTATATATGTACCATATATACTCAGTTGTAATCTGCACCCTTCCAACAGTTTTAGAGGGCTTGACTGTCTCATACAAATCCAGTTCTAACCTGCATTTGATTTTGTAGCCCTCCAGAACTGTTGAAAAGGGCTGAGTAGAACTGAGAATATACAGTATTTGCAGTTGTGCTGATCAAACCTAGGGCCTTATGCATGCTAGGTAAGTACGCTACCACTGAGCTACACCTGCAGCCAGTCTCTCATATATTTTTGATCAACTTTCCTTTAATCTGCTACTTTTCTCTTGCCAATATCTTTTCTTTTTTCTCTTTCAGCAAATTTTCATATTTTGACCTCAACTTTCTCTGCTGCTGACTTAGTCTTCACCCCTTCTTAATCTAAGCCAGTGGCTACCATTTCAATGCTGTCTGCTCAAGCCAAGGTGCTTGCAGAGGTCAGCCAAGGCTTTGCCTTTGCCTTTGATTCAGAGCTCCTGTTCTTTGCATGATTATCTGCACCTCAGTGTCACTCAACTTTTGAAGACTGGCCCCTTACTTTGTATTGCAGAACCTTACACTCTTCTGAGTGTAGCAGTCTGAGCAGTCTCTTGGTGCTTCTTTTTTCAATCTTTCCCACTTCTCCTGCCATTTAATAATAGGCACCTTGCTCCAAAATTTTGGAGCTTTCTGTTATTTTTGTTTTGCTTTCTCTCAAGGAATTTATTTGCCATTTTAATGAAGATCATTACATCTATACTTCCAAATCATTCTCTTAATCTGAGCAGCAGCTATATTTCACCTGTCCCCAAAATCTTTCACCGTCAGGATCTTACCATCAACCTAAACTTAAGATTTTCAAAACCAAACAAGCTCGTCTTTCCAAAATATGGATTTTATCAAAAGGTTCTCTTTTTTTTACTTCACAAAGTTCAAAACCCCCAAGTTCTTTTGTAGTTCACTATTTCATTATCAAGTGCTATCATCATCCTTTGAAGTGTCTTCCATGTGGATCTCTTCACATTCTCACTGTCGTCATCCTAGCTCATTCCTGGGTTATGGAAGCAGCCACCTAACTGGCCTCTCTGACCCCAAGCTTTCTCCTTTCCCCTGTCACCTTTCTGCCACTGCCAGACTAATCTTCTTTAAATGCCACTTTCCTCTTGTCATTGTCTGCTCAAGAGCCCTTTAATCACACAACTATGAGTGCATGGAGACCCTGGAGTCATCTCAAACAATTCCTCACTTTACAGATGAGGAAACAGAGGCTCGGTCAGAGTGTTTTATTCAAGGTCAATGTTAATAAGCCACAGAAGTGGGATTCAAAGCCAGACTCTCACTTTGAGAGCCAGTGTTCTTTTTATTTTATTTCCCAACTTCCATCTTTCAGGATTTTTGTCAAATCTGTGTGCTGCTTCTACTACTTCTTATTTCAAACATTGTTCATTATTTTGCTCCTTAAAAGAAAATACACTTTAAAAATATACTCAAAATGTTATACTACAGTCATGAAAAGAAGACAATTATCATTTAATGGAACTAGAAAATGACTTTAAAATTAACACCATGGAGTCACAATATTGCCAGTTTGTAGGTGGTTATTTTGCCAGACAAAGTTTCTGTTCCTGAAGTCCGTTTTTTTCTTTTTGTATAAAGAGCAATTAATAAATGACACGGAGATGGTAAAGTCTTACTAACATAACCAAAATACTGAAAGGTGATTACCTTTCTTATAAAATGATTCAATATCCCTTAATGTTGTGGTCACACACCCTAAAATTATCTTCCATACCACACATGTTATACTTAAAGAAACAGCAATTCCTATTTTATCATTTTTGGTACCACGTAACGCCTGAAGAATTTTATTTTCTATGCTCTTTTATGTGATCTCATTTAGCCAAAGTGTAGTCCTGCAAGTTGCTAGCATATGTCTCTATGGCAATAATGCCGTCTTCTTTTTGCATGCTCCTCCTAATATTGATGGTCTTGCTTAGATAGCTCACTGATCCCTTCCTGTTTGGTCAAATTTCACCCAGCTTTCAAAGCCTAGTCCATATTCCAATTACAAACTCCATAATCACTTCTGAATAATATAATCCTCATTGATTTCAGCCTTTTCTAAAATCCCAATGTATTTTTTAAATTAAGCTCTAAAGTCAATTATCTACTCTTAAGTCATTATTATGTGCATTAATTTTATTCCCTTAAGGACATTGTAAGCTACTTGAGAACAGATATCCTTTTTGTATGACTTCCATATCCCAATGGATCCAGGCTGTACAAGTCATAAACAAAATATATCAGTTTTCATATGTCCTTTACAGTGCTCAGCATGGCAAATGCTCAATATGGGGCTCACTAATATTTTGCATAATTGAGCATTATCATGGGTTTGGGGGTTTTTGAAAGGGAGAGAGACTACCTGTTATGTTTTCTGCAATAGACAAGAATTTTCCTTAAAATAATCAACTTGCCTCAGTAAATCTTAGTAAAGGAGAAACTGTTGGTACTGAGATAATCAATAGTTAAGAAGAAATCATGGTAAAATGTAAGTAGTAAAAGAATGATGACATTAAAATAGTTGTCAAATCATTTGGTTTAGGGTCAGATTTTTTTTTCAATTATGGCAAAACACATAACAAAATTTATCACCTTAGCCATTTTTAAGTACAGTACTATTGAGTACATTTTTAAGTTCAGTAGTATTAAATACATTCATGTAATTGTCCAGTCATCACTACCATTCATTTCCAAGGCATTCTTCATTTTACAAAACTAAAACTCTGAATCTATTAAACAATAATTCCCCTAAACCCTTGGCAACCACCATTCGATTTTTATGTTAGAGTCAGATTTTTTGAGCTGGAAAAGATCTTTGAGATTGTATATTATCTCATTTTGCAAGAAGAAACAAGAAACTAGTAGTAGAGTTCTTTGGAATTTTAAAGCAATGCAGGTGAAGAGGTTTTAGTCAGTCTGCTACTTCCACAGTGATCCTGGGCCCCACATCCCTTTCAATAGTGCTGGATTACGCCTGCTGTCCCAGCCTCTTATTAGAATTACCATTCTCCCCTCTTACAAGTGTCCTAGTTTGAATGATCTCTACTTACATAAATATGTTCACCTACTTAATTTGTTGTCCAACATTCTTTCTCCTACATTAAAATAAAGGGTATATTTCTTTCTTTTTGTGTCAATATTAAATATTTCTCTTACAGATTTTTGACTTTGCTTTTAAATCCCAACTGATCAGCCAATGGCAGGGAAACAAATACTCCCTTAAATGTGGTTTGAGACAAAATTTGCAATTTTTCCATTTATTTATTTATTTATTTATTTATCTATTTATTTATATTTTGCAGTACTGGGGGTTGAACCCAGGGCCCCACGCTTGCATGCTTTGCAAGTGCTGGACCACTGAGCTGCACCCTCAGCCCATGTTTTTACTTTTTGAGACAGGGTCTCGCAAAGTTATGCAGACTGCCCCTGGTCTCAAATTTGTGATCCTCCTTCCTCCACCTCCTGAGTTGCTGGGATTACAGGCGTGCGCCACCTCGCCCAGTACTGCAATCTTTCCATTTACAGAGAGATTTTCTATGTACATAGGTCCTCTTAGAAGCTAAATTTACATGAGCAATGCATGAATTTTCAACAACTCCATTTGGTTACTTTAATAGAAAGAGAAGTCTAGTGTGTTATTACTGTTAGGATAGAGGGTGAATGACTTATTACAATCAACAAGACAACTGTTCACCAGAATTTATGGATTTTGTTCTTTTTAACCTAATGAGCATTGCAGCATATTATCACTTATATCACTCTAGATTGTCTAATCACTCTGCATAATATTACTTCAATCCATTTTGAAATAGGTCCAAATTGTCATTTTTTTGTTGTTGTTGAAGTAATGATCAAGTATTGATGTTCCTTGAGTTCATACAAATGGCTACAACCTCCTTCTACACAGACTAGTCAATAGAGTCTGATGTTCACATTAAGGATTTGGAAATCAATGTAGTTTTCCTGTTATTCTTTTATGATTAAATCAATTGAAGTTATTTACTCATAGCAGAAAATATGGGTGATTGCCAACCCTATGGCTTAGTGAATTGCTTTCTCACTACTGCTGCCCTGTAATGAGAAGGTACTTGTTCGCTTCAGAGGTTGACTAAAAACTGTTCATATATAGCAGCAATTTGAGATGCAGAAAGTGTTTATTATTAAAGTCTAAGAGTATTGAATGCCAAAGGGCATCTTTATCATTTGGCATTGCATTAACATTGACAAAGGAGGGAAACACACCCATAAAACCCATCAGCATTGGTCAAATGGCATTCAGTTACAGAAGCAGAGCCAGGCAGCAGCCAATGGATGTTCTTGCCACATCCTCCCCCCTTGTGTACACTGTTTTGAGGAGACCCCAGTCAAAGACAATGGAAATGTCAGTAGAGCTGAATGGACAGGGCCTATTTGTTGATGGGCTTTCTCTCTTTAACATGTGGTGGGTGACCTACAGTGTTTTGATGCGAGAATAAATAATGGCTTGTATAACATGCACTGCATTTAATGTGCTTGAATGCAAAATGGTATAAGGGTAAAAGCAATTTGACAAAGCAGTAAGGATGGCTGTGGAGGAGGGAAGATGCTGCACAGGGAAGCTGCATAGAAGTCAAGTCATTTATAACGAAGAAAAATGTGATTTGCTCTTGAATTCTCTATCTGAAGTGAGCAATGAACAAACAATAGAAGGGCCATTTCATTTTTATAGCAGTTCTATGCAACTGGTGGCAATGGGCCATTGTGGTGCCTTGTCCTTTGTAGGTACTGTTCTTTTTACTCTGATAAGGATAGTGTAAAAGTAGAAAAATGGGTGGCTTTGGCTAATTTCTTCTAAATGTTTTGGATTTCTCTTAACTTTTTGAAATTCCTCTCAATAAAAACAGCTCAGAGGAGCTCAGCTCAGCTCACTTTGAGAAAGCCTCAGAAATTTGACATAACAGACTTGCCTTCTGCTCTTGGGGGAAAGTTATAAAATGATGTATATTTTTATGAGCATAGTCCTGCTTGGCTGGAGTGAGGATTCAGATCCACTTGGCTGGGGAAGGGAGACAACAGTTTCCTCCCACACCTCTGAACTGTACTAATTTATCAAGAGAGCAAGAGACTTCTCTAAAAACTTCTCAAGCCAAGTCTATGTTTGATGCTGCAGAATACAGACATGTCCTATGATATGGAGGTGTGGGACGGGAAGCTGTAAGTCAAATTGCATGGGGAGGACTTGGAAGTGTTTAAGAAAGAGATGAAAGGAAAAAGGAGATAGGCTTGGTATCTGGGTTCCAGCCTCCAGTCATCCTCTGTTGTTAGGTGCCGTCGAGTTGGTATCCGACTCATAGCGACCCTCATAGGGTTTTCAGTGGCAGACTGTTAATTGGACACCAGAGTGGTATGGCTGTAGACCATCAGGAGCTTACCATACACTTTTCTAAGCAGATTTGCTGAATTCACTCTTTTGTCTTCAGAACAAGGAAGCTGTGAGGAAGCTTCTACTACTTTTATCTCCTCTGTTTTATAATAAGGAATGTGATGCACAGACCAGTGAAGACTATCTGGGCAGTACAGAGTAGAGTAAGTGTCCTTAACATCGTGCTATCCTGCTTTTCACGTCTATGTGCCAGCTGGCAAGATCAGGAAGAGTTTCAGCGAAAAACCATCACACTTCCTTCCAGAATCATATTCCCTAGAGGATGACTGGATTGCCTCGGGCTGGGATTTAGCTCAGTTGGTAGAGCACTGTGCTGCAGTCTCTGAGGTCCCGAGTTCAGTTCCCAGCACCGCAGAAATGGGAGAAGGACCTGGCAATCCACTCCCAAGGCAATCCAGGCTTGTCTGTCCGGCTTGGAGGATTAACATCTATCCTCCAGAGCTGGTGACCTTTGTCCCACATTCCACTCCTCCCCCTCCCATTGAGTGATCCAAGATGGCCCCCAAACAGCCTAGCTCTGGTGTGGCCTCTTTCAATCTGATTGGCTGCCCAGAGCCACCTGATTGGTCGGAAAAGGAAGCTTGGTGATTGGCCTGACCTGTGCTTAACCCCCATATCAAAATTTTTCGTTTTCAAATCCCCAGTTACATAACTGGCACACCCGGTACAAGCCACTCCCTGATTGGCTATTTATGGGTCCATGCCCCCTTCATAGAAGCTACATAAACCACCACTGAAGATACTAGCTCCCCTTTTGTCCCTTGCATTCTTAATCCTCCCATGTTCACCTGTTCTCCAAGCCCCTTCAAACCTGGCCCCCACACCCTACTCCTGAGACCTGCAACCTCCAGCGCCACCAGTGAAGACATCTGAGGACTACAAGCAAGACTCTGTGTCAAGCCCAGGGCCTCCAAAGCGGCAAAGTCTCCAAGCAAGGCATGAAGAGCTCTCTGCTTTTCTTCCCCCGCCTTGGGAAGGAGGAGAGCAGAGAAGGCGAACTGCGAGTGGCAACAAGAGACACACCATGGGACACTTTCATAGAGCATCGTTGGGCTGCACCCCCTTTTTTTCACCTTGGTAAGTGCAGCTTAATAAATTCTGTTCCTGTTTGCAAGAAGGCTCCCAAAGTCCTTCTTTGGTGCCACTGGCTCTTGCCTATTTCCAAGGGTCCCCGAGTACCCATATTGAGGCAAGTACTGTTACCCTGCCAGGCCAGAGTGAACCCCAACAATGGCTGATTGTTTTGAGATTTCAGGTTAACTGTATTAAACAACAATTACTCCTTGGAGAAGTTGCACAGGGGGCTAAGGCAGTATGGAAGCAGACAAATTAACCTCTTGGTCTCTACCAGCTTCATCTATTAGGGACAGTCCTCTAGGGATGGAGGGATGCTTATGAACCCAGGGGTTGAGGGGCGGGGGGCTGCAACATATCTATCAGGATGATCAGTGAAACCATCAACTCACCATTTTCCAGGCCTCCTTTGCTTTTCCTTTTAGTCTCATCTGGCGCTCCTTGGGTCAACATCCTGGTAACCTGTGAAGCCAATAACAGAAATCCAGTATTGGCTCCTGAAACCAAATGTGAAGTATATTTCCTATTTTATCTGATGCTTTTTTTGGAAATATATGAAGCAATGCAGGCTAGCCTACCTCTCTCTCCCTCACTCCCCCTTCTCTCTCTCTCACAACAAACGCTTATCATGCCTTGACTGGCTACCTAATCATACATAGATTCTAGATGCTAGAGTTAGAGATTAGACACACACATAAATAATGCTATTATAAGGTCAAAAGGAAAAAAGATCCATACGTAATGTCCAAATGGTGCCAATGATTTTAAAGTAGAGGACCCCATATGAATTCAGGTCAATTTTCAGCTCTTGTTCAGCTACCGAGGGATCTGTTTAGTATAAAGCCAGGTAAAAAATAATCTAATGGCCCATATGGTGTGAAAATTGTTGAGGCTCACTTGGTCACTTACAGAATTTAAAAACACACAATAAAGCCACAAAAGTAGTAGATCTCCTGTTTGAATGCATGGTGGTTTCTGTTTGGGGTGTGGTGACAGTGGTGATGTTCTTGCCTGGTTATTTATTTACTTGCACATAGTCTTTTATCTTGATTTTTATCACTGTATGAGGCTCAGGAAACAGGCTGCAGAGATGAGCATCCAGGATAATGGTTTCATCCCTACAAAAGCTCTGGCATCCTTCAGGGGAGCATCAGCCCTGGCTGCCTTGTTGCAGCAAGAGCACAAGGGTGCAGACTGTTTAGGGATATAATTTACTTTAACCCATCTGGTGTTCCTGCCAGTGCAAAATACAAAGTTAAGAAAGCAGTGTTAGGGGCCAAAGGCAAGTTAAGGTAATTTGGAGACTAATCAATTTTATGATCTGGTCACAATCTAAATGAGTACCTAGAGCATTATGATTATTTTTAAAGTTATTTGATAAAGTGAATGTGCCAAGGTCTTATACTCAGATGACCTATACACTTGTGTTTTGTCAAGAAATTGGTGGCATTCCCTTCTCTCTTCTGCTTAACAGGTGAGCAGAGGACTGGGTATTTTCTCTTGGCTAAAAGACAGAGTTATGGGGATTGGGCTTCTAGGTGTAATATGCACCTGGTAAGAAAGTTGAGTTGAATAAGTGCAATTAGCCATGCATACATCACCAGAAGCAACATACTTAAACGCCATATGCAAGCTAACACCATGGTTTTACATAAGTGTTAAGAACAAAACTTCCTACTGATTACTCAAAAAAAAAAAATTGCTTCCAATATCCTCCCACCTAATTAAAGAGTCTGTACTTAGCCCTATATTAGTGTGAGTGGCATGCAACATGATGTACAAACCAGCATCCACTACTTTGGGGTGAAGATTTCTGTTATATAATAGAGTTATATTACTCAATTTCTGAACCAGAAGAATTAAAATAGTTTTACCAGTAATGATAATGAAGTATTTAAAAGATTAATCATTGAGAAATAAAAATATTTCAAATATTTTTAATAAATAGCCTTCCCAAAGCATTTCCTTGTATGGAAAGACATTGTTGTTGTTTTTGGGTACCGTCTAGTAGGGTTCCACTCATAGCGACCCTATGTACAACAGAATGAACCACTCCCTGACACTGTGCCATGCCCAGCACTATGTCAGTGCTTCTCTGCTATTCATAGGGTTTTTGATGGCTGATTGTTTCAAAAGTGGGCTGCCACATCCTTCTCCCATTTTTGCGGTGCTGAGTATTGAACACAGGTCCTCAGAGTTGCACAGAGCAAGCACTCTATTAACTGAGCTAAACCCCAGCCCAGGAAAGGCATTAACAGTTCCTGAAAGCTTAAAACTTTAATGGGCTCACCTTTTCCTCTTCCTTGTATTTTTAATTTCCAAAAACATTTGTATTACTTTCCTATTGCTGCTGTGACAAATTATTGCAAACTTAATGTGCAAAGCAACACAAATTTATCCACTTACAATGTCAAGGGTCAGAAGCCCTACATCAAGATGTCAGCAGGGATACTTCCCTTCTGGAGGCTCAGGGCAGAATCTGTTCCCTTGATTTTCCCCTTCTAGAAGCTGGTGAATTCCTTAAGTGATGACACCATATTACTCAGAATTTGGTTTCCATTGTCTCATCACCTCCTCCAGCTCTGACTCTCCTGCTTCAGTCTTGTAACGAACTCTGTGATAACACTAGGGCCATCAGATAACCCAGGACAATCTCCTCATTTCAAGATCACCATGTGCAAGGCCTCTTTAGGTAAAATAGATACATGCTCTGGGGATTAAGATAGGAACATCATTAGAGGCCACTATTCAATTTACTACAGTTTTTTTTTTTTTTATCCTGGGTGATATTTCTTATTACACTTAGGGTTCTTGGCGACTTTTTTGACATTCAGCCTTTATTGTGATATATTTCACCCAAAGGAGTTTCAACTACAAAAGTGGCACATTCATATTCTTCTCCACACCTCCACCCACCCAAAGCAAAATAAGAAAAGGCTATATATATGGAAGCATGTTGGACACAATTGCCTTAAAATGTGTTCTATTATTCTTTAGGGTGTTTATATATGATTTTATAAGCATGTAGTTTATGACATTTAATGTAATCATTATTGCTAATTTTTGAAAATATAGTGTTAGATTTATAAATCAATCATGTTATGACATTTCTTATGCCCCATAGCACAGTTTTTCTTCAAGTTTATCATATCCATATTTTTTACTTGGAAAAACAATAGATGAACTTTTTGAGGTGCAGGAGTAACATCTTTTGTCCTCTGAACATAAAAATGAGTAAACTAGCATTTGGGAAGCACAATATACTATAATTTTGTGCTTTTTATGAAGAGTAGTGATTAGGGCCTGGATTCAGGGATGCCAAGTTTCAATCAAAAGTAAATTTTATGGTTGTGTGTTAAATTCCTTAAAACAAGGGTGAGTAATGGAAATCGTGACAGGTACTTAATTAAGGATGCTACTCAGTGTGTATATGCTGTGATAAATGTGTGGAGCTAGTTCATAAGGCATCCTAATTCAGCTCAGAAACCTGTGAGTAACATGAACAGTCACCAAATGGCCATGTTTTTTGAGTTTGCTTTGAAAGACGTCAAAGGGAGGATGCCTCCAATTCTGTTATGTGTTATTCCTAGACTTGAAGTTCCACGAAACAGACTACATTCAAACAGAAAAGCAGGAAGACATCATCTTTCAGCAGTATAGAGTCTTAACTATATCTTCTATTGGTCCCCATGGGAATCAGTCCAAAATAAAAGCCAATCTTTAGAATGTACTTTTAAGTGGACATTGGAATAGGTGATGCTCTCTGGTTGGCAAGAGCAATTTGAACACAGTCATCCCTGCTGATAGACGTTGGCAGAAGACCTGTGAGAAGGGAATTACAGTACTTCGGTTAGCAGACTATAAAGGAACAAGAGAGCATCAAAATATCAAAAACTATATGCTAGAGAAACAATCTCCATTACACATCTTTGCATTATTCCATTATAGATCTGTGGGTCACATCATGGGTAAAAGAGACAACATTTAGTCAAGTTCAGAACTGGAAGGCTGCAAAAATCAGTAGGGGTCACATTTGTTTAATGGAAATGACTTAACTTCCTCAGTTGATAAAAGAACATGGGCTACTAGGTGGCAAATAAACAACCCAGGATGAATTCTACAGAACAAGCACTGTTGGACAAGTCAATGTGCTGAGAGAGTGAGTAAAGGAATTGATAGGCTCACTGAACACCAGAGCTGGAAGGGAGAGAGCATTTAAATATCTGCTGCTCCAACTTCAGAGTGCACACGTGTCCCTAGAGAATCTTGTTAAAATGCAGATTCTGATTCAGCAATTCTGAGCAGGGGCTGGCCTTCTGTACTTCTTCCCAAGGTGATGCTGAGGCTGCCAGTCTAGAGACCACACTTTTAGAAGCAAGGATTTCAAGAACTCCTAGTATGGGATTTAAGGCTATCCCTTAGATATACTTGAATGTAAAGATGGAAGTCAAGCTGGTTTCAATATTTCAAAAAGCTTAAAAGATAATGAGTATTTGTTTTACCTAGAACAAAGTAGCACAAGTAAATTCAAATGCTGGGTGACCTTTTATCTGGTTGATATTCACTAGGATTCTGGCCTTCATCTGCCCACCTTTAGTACATTCTTTTTTTAATTTTTAAAATTTTATTAGCAATTTTTTAGTGTACAACTCAATGAGTCTCATTTTGACATTTCCATACATGCAAATCATTGCACATTGCTCATGTTCACCTCCCCCATTTCCCTCTCATGAAGAAAACATAACTTAAAAAGTCAAGGTAAGTAGATTGATAATTTCTTTTTGAAAAACCAAATACTTTTACCTATTAATTTTTTGATTGGGAGTCCCCCTTTGCTTTGACTTGAACTGGCTTTGTCTATATAACAAATTAATCCACCTCTGCAATATATATATATATATATATATATATATATATACACACACACACACACATATATACACACACACATATATACACATACACATACATGTATATAATATATATACATATATACATAAATATATATGTTTATATATATATATTTAAAACCTTATGATAATTTTACAATAATATTTTATAAGGAAGAAATCACCACCCCATTTTAAAGATGAGACAATTGAAGCTTAATGAGTTCAAATAGTTTGCCCAAGATCTAGTTAGCAAGTGGTAGAGAATCAACTTCTAAATTTTTTCTAAATACTGCACCCTATAAGCCTTCTGGGAAATGTGATATTCTGAGATATCTTTACCTCTTCACAACTTGTTGGAAGGGAAGGAATGTGTTACTCTAGTCCCTGTGAAATTGTTGTTGTTGTTAGGTGCTGTCGAGTCGGTATCCGACTCATAGTGACCTCTGTACAGCAGGGGAAACACTATTGTCAGTGCTTCTCTGATGTTCATAGAGTTTTCAATGGCAGATTGATTTTTGGGAGGGGGTTACCAGGTCCTTCTCCCAAGCCTACAGCTTCTGGTGTTCCCAGGCGGTCTCCCATCCAGGTACTAACCAGGCCTGACCCTGCTTAGCTTCCAAGATCTGACGGGATCGGATTCCACAGGGCTATGGCTGCAGGCCCTGTGAAATTAGCTTCTGGAAAATGTACCTTCACACTGATGTGGTAGGGTTGATATTGAGATATGCCAAACCTGGATTTTCAATATCCAAATTATAGCCAGTGGGGATGTCCAAGGCCCTTTTCAAAGGGTGCTGTATATCACGGTGACTCATCCAGCTTTTCTCTTGCCCTAACACTTACATTGTTTTAATGTGACCCTCACTGTGGTCAAGATCACTATCAATGGCTAACAAATAACACTTGGCATGGGACAGTGCTACTAGAAAGAGGAAGTTGTTTTTTCTATATTGTACTAGGTATAGCTGATGGCTTAATACAAGGTTGTGCACATGAGCCAAACTTTTTTTGTGTGCATTGATCTCAGAGCAAACATGGAATTTTTGTCTTAATGTAATTTCTTCATAACCTACAATTTAGTTGCACAGTTGTGTTTTATCACATTCAGGTGTTCTCACATCAATTTTTACAATTATGATTACATTCTGGTTAAGTTTTTCTATTTTGGGTTGGAATATCAAGACAAAGTAGAAAGGCTAAACAATTCTACTAATATCATAGTTTAATGAACAAGAACAGTGCAACCAACCAATCAGCAGAGGACATCGTACTTGGAGTTATTTTCTAATAGTGACAGTGAGCTTGAATTTTCAGTATGACGCTATCATCTAGTCAAGAGCATTTACTTGTCAGTTTGTATTAGTACATTCTTTAGTACATTTATTACATAGTCTTTGTATTAGTCAACTTTCTATCACTACAACAAAAATACCTGAGATAAACAACATAATACAAGGAAAGGTTTTGTTTCAGAAGTTTCAGCCCATGGTTGGTTGGCCTACTGCTTCACTCCCCAATGACCTAACTTCCTTCCACTAAGCCCCACATCCAAAAGATTTCACTACCCCCCCAATAGTGCCACAGGCTGAAGATGAAGCTTTTAACACACGGACCTTTGGGGAATGTTTAAGATCCAAATTATAGAAATCTTCAATTCTTCAAGCAAATCTCAGAACTCTGCTTCTGTCTTATCATCTACAACATGGGACTGACAACCATATGTTGTGGGATTGTGGAAAACATAAATGAGTTAATATAGGTATATGAGTTAACATGAGGGCAAGTTCTCAATCAGCATGAGCTAGTGATATCATCCAATGTGCAGATCCATGATGCCATGCCTTTGATTTTAAGAAAAAACAAAATGACTATTTTTAAATACATTCAAGATAGTAAAGCAAATTTGACTTCATATTAATTTGAGAACTTTTAGACAGAAGAATGGAAACCCAAAAGTGCTAATTTTCTTGATCCATGTAGAAAGCAACTTTCTTCCCTTCCCCCTTTATTGATAAAAATTGATGGGGTACAAAGTAATATAGTATTTGCTTTTTCCATTGTGCAACTATTACATCACTTTTGGTTACACTTTCATCAACTTACAGTTTATGGAATCTGTTGATTAATATGTAGTAAAACTCGTGTGCATTTATGAGTTATATTCCCCTATTTTTCTCATATACTCATTCCATTACATTGTTTCCCCTCCTCTCCCCACCTTCCACAACCTTCATTTCCCTTTGCTAGTTCCCTTCTTCTTTCTTTCTACTTTGCTTCTATTTTCCCTCCTTAGTTAAGTTTCATTAATTTACTTTAATATATCTACCTATGTATAGTTTTTTCTTCCTTTTAAGTAAGATTCAGCTCCCACATATGCATGAGAATATAAAATACATCTCATTTTGAGCCTGTGTTCATTCACTTAAGATGATATTCTCTAGTTCCATCCGTTTTACTGCAAATGACATTATATCATTCTCTTTTATCACTGAGTAATATTCCATTGTGTATATGTACCACAATTTTCTTATCCATTCTTCTATTGATGGGTTGGTTTCATATCCTTGCAATTGTGAAGAGTGCTGCATTAAATATGGAGATGCTAGTGTCTCTGTGGTATGATGATTTGTCTCTCTTTGGCTATATTCCCTGGAACGGTATAGTTGGGTTACATGGCAGTTCTATTTTTAGTTTTCTGAAGTGTCTCCATATTGATTTCCAAAGTGGCTGAACTAATTTACAGTCCCACCAGCAGTGTAAAAGGGTTCCTTTTTCTCTGCATCCTAACCAGTACTTGATATTATTTGTTTTGTTGATCTTGGCCATTCTTACTGGAATTAGATGGAATCTCAGAGTTGTTTTGATTTGCATTTCCCTAATGGCTAGGGATATTGATTTTATTATTATTATTATTTTTGCCATGTGCTTCTTAGCCTTATGAACTTCTTCATTTAAAAACTGTCTGTTCATTTCCTTTGCCAAGTTGTGTATTGGGTTATTTGTTGTCATGGGATTTCAAAAACAGAGCTATAATCCAGGGTTCAACATCCAGTCGAAAGGCTTCTTTTACTTTTTAGCTCGAAAAATATTTTCAACATATTTCCAGTACCTTAATCATAAACATAGATGAAATGTGAATCATACTCAAACTTTTCAAGCCGGCAATCCATTTCACCTGTCTCAGTCTAACCTGATTTCTGGTAATCTGATCTGTATCCACTATGATACACAGCAGGTACAGTCTGCACACACTGGTTCCCCCATGACCACTCTATGGTCTAACATCACTCTTCATTCCTCGTGGCCCAATCATGCATTAGAGCCTATTGTCTCCATCCGGAAGAAGTGTTCCTTTCATGAACTTGTGAAATGACACTGCTTTGACCCTCTTCCTATGTCTCTGACCACTACCTCTCTGCCTTTGTTCTCTTTCCACTTGTCTCCTAACCACAGACTTTCCTAAACTTTTCCTTCCTTTATTTACACCCTGTCCTTCCCTCTGTTTCTCTTTTAGGCAGTGTTCATTCCTGGGTCTTCAACCAAAAGTTAAGGATTTTAAACTTTGGAATTGACAATAATTAATTGCACTTAATACACTAGTCAAAATATTTGCCAGTAAATAAAGTCTCAGACAGGATACTCCCTGAAGGTCCCACAGCAATTTATTGCAGAACCAGAGCTAGTATCAATGCCTTCTAAGACAGGTGGCATGTAATAGTCTGAGAGGACTGTGGGTTGTGGAATCAGGTCATTGTGCATGCTCTCTGGTCCTGCCTCTTATTATTCACCTGTGATGGGCAAACTACTCTTTCTGCATTTCAGTTTCCACCTCTGTAAATGAGGACACCACCTTCTGGTCCCCAGACTGATGAAATGGAGGTCTAGGGATATTTTTCAAGGGTTCTTGGCCTAGTGAGGCTGTTCAGTGATACTGTTCCTTCCCCTTTCCCTCTTGGCTTATAGCCCATTGTCTCCTCTTTGGGAGATGATTCTTGGGTATTTATTTCAGATCTTGACCTTTTGTTGTTCCTCAATTGCCTGATGGATATTTTCTTTTTTTTTTTTATTAGAAATTTTTAATGTACATCATAATGTGATTCATTTTGACATGCTTTTCATTGTGACAATTTTCATATATGCAATTTGACAAACATTATTCATATAGGTTACCCCTTACGCTCCCCTATGCTTCCCCCCCTCCCCCCCTTCCCATCTAAGTTTCCCATCCAAGTCTTCTCTATCTTTTACTATGTAGTATTTTTCTATATGTCCTTGGGTTCCAGTTCTGTTTAAGATAGAAACTTTTCCTGTAGTGGTCTTTGTTTTTATCTTGTTAGAACAATTACACCATCTTTTCAAATTCAATCTGTCTTGAACTGAATTTGCTACCTTTACCAGACAAGCAATTGATATTACCACTGTAGCTAAATACTGTTCATTTCCAAGCCTCTCAAGCACAAATTTGAACTACCTTTGATTCTCCCTCCTGCATCCCTTACCCCCTCTTCAGCCAGTCAACAGGTACTATCAGTTTTCCACTGAGCCCCTTATGTCTGCCCCATCTTTGTCCTGTCTTCTCCCACCTGTCCCCCAGGACTTCACAGTTTCATTCCTCAGGCAAGATGTGCTGTCACCATGAGCTACTGCCTGCACTCTTGGGCTGCCCAGATCAGCCTGCACCCCACTGTAGTCCACGCATCCTGAAGCACAGTTCCAACAGTGTCCTTCCCAGGCTCCAAAGCATCTAGTGATGACTCTTCGTCAACAATTCTTAGTGTTCACGGAAGACTTTCTGGGATCCAATCTGAACTGTTCTTTCTGGGTTTACTTTCAACTACCCCCTTTTATAAACTTATGTTTCAATTAAATCCATCTATTTATTTTTGACTAAGTTGTACTTTTCTGCCTCTGAACATTCTTCGGAAATTGTGGTAAAATACGCATGACAGGAAATTTGCCATCTTAATGATTTTTAATTGTACACTTTAGTGGCTTTAACTATATTCACACTGTTGTGAAACCATCACCATTGTTTTCAGAGCACTTTTCATCTTGCAAGACTATCCATCAAACACAATCCCTCATTCTCTCCTATCCGCAGTCTGCGGAGACCACTATTCCACTTCCTGTCTTAATGATTTTCAGGATACTAGATTCATTTCATGAAGTAGAATTATATAGTATTTTGTCCTTTTATGACTGGTTTATCTCACTTAGCATTATGTCCTCAATGTTCATGTCAGAATTTCCTTTCTTTTTAAGGCTGAATGATTCTCTTCTGTATGTGTATGGCACATTATGTTCATCCACTCATCTGTTGATGGACACCTGGGTTGTTCTTGCATTTTGGCTATTATGAATAAGGCTGCTATGAACATGAGTGTACAAATTTTACCTCTGAATGCAGCACATGTCATCTCCACCTGCTGAAATACTGTTTTTTCTCCTCTCCATTGTTTAGAGGGCTGGGATTTAGCTTAGTTGGTAGAGCACTGCGCTGCAGTCTCTGAGGTCCCAAGTTCGATTCCCAGTACTGCAAAAATGGGAGAAGGGCCTGGCAATCCACTCCCAAGGCAATCCTGAAACAGTCAGCCATTGAAAACCCTATGAGGGTCGCTATGAGTCGGATACCTACTCGACAGCACCTAACAACAACAACAACAACCATTGTTTAGAATACTACTAAAAGTTCAAACTCCAGGTTGAGATAACTTTTTGTCTGAAGCTTTCCCAGATCACTGCACCTCTGCTGGCCAGGATTATTGGGAATTCTCACTTGGCACTTAGTGTGTAGACCCTTGCATTTGATTTATCCTTTCTTATGGGAGGGTTTTGTAAGCTTTTGGAGGAAAGATACAATGGGTGCTTCCCCCTCATTTTTGGTTTTGTTAATAGATTACCATAGAATTTGGCTGGATAATTTTTCCAGAGTCGGTGTGTAATTAGTAAATTTTATGGAGATTATCATGAGGAGAAGGATGAGATAGAGAAAAAGGTGGAGAATTAAGAGACTATTTCCTACTAGTTGTAAATCAGTATTGTTGAGAAGCCAAAAGCAATGAATTTTCTCTCATTAAATCTTTCCTAACTTTCAGGTCTTTTAAAACATGCTTCATCACAGAAATAATATTTACAGAAAAATTCTATATGTACAATAAGTATTAATGGGCTCAGAAATGTTTATGTGACTTACTCAGATCACACGAACAGTAAATACTGGGCTCAAGACAAGAACCAGATCTCTGTCCATCTTTTCCCCTCCCAGCCACTCCTTAGAACTCAGTGTTGCTAAGGGCTGATGTCAGAGCCTGAAGAGTATTTCCCTAATTTTGTGTTCTTCTTTCACACATATTATCCTTGTCTTATCCTCTCACAGGCAAAGAAAACACAGAACCTTCAAATCTAGCCTGAGAATTTAAAATGGTTTTGACAAGCTCATAATGTGGCTTAGAGTAAGCCAAATGAAAATTCAATATGGATGATCATAGCTCAGCAAATTGCAAAAATAAGCTCAGAGAATGGTAGACTATTATGCACAGCAGGAAAACATTTCAAAGCTGGTTGGCCATGGGCTGAACATGGACTAGCAGTGTAGGAACTTGAAGCAATAGTAAAAAATGGATTTTGATAGGATAACATGACAGAAATTTAACATGGCTGACCTGTATTGTAATTTTCCCCGTACTCCAAGTAAAATGAGCCATTATTTGGGGAAAGGGGTGTTCTCCTGTTTTCAGAGATTTGTGACTTGTGAAAGTACCTTGAGGATAATAACTATAAATTTATCCATTCATTTACTTCAGGATGTGTTAAAGACCTATTAAATATCAGGTGTTGTGGCAGGGCAGAGAAAAAATATAGTTCCTATCTTAAAACATCAAATGCATAGTTTTAGAAATAGAAGGCAATTAAAATTTAGAAGTGATATTACCAAGAATGCCAAAAAATGTATATACATTTTAAGAGATACTATCTATGTATTACCTTACAAAATTGAATTGAATTACAGTAGCATTGTATAGTATGATGTTGGCTTGAGAGATAACATTAATCACATAAATACTGGTGCCATGTATTCTTAGAACAGCAAAACAAAAAGTTCTCCTCCCATGATGCATATACATGTTTTTGGTACCATCTGCATGCACAAGATCCTCAAATAAGAGAAAGAAGAGATGCTTAACCCCAATTTAGCTTCAGGATTTGGTCAGAGAAGGCTGCCTATCTGAGTAGGGAGTTACCAGGAACAAAAGACAGCAGTGTGATACTTTCCTGTAGATATAGTCACTTGAGTCATACTATGGAAACAAGAGAAAATACAGCTGGTTCTAGTTGGTAAGAAGGGGCTGGGATTTAGTTCAGTTGGTGGAGTTCTGCTCTGTGTTCTCTGAGGCTCTGGGTTTGATCTCCAGCACTGCAAAAAATGGTAGAAAGACTTGACAGTCCAATCCCAAAGCAATCAGCCACTGAAAACCCTATGAATAGCAGAGAAGCACTTATATAGTGCCGGGCATGGCACAGCGTCTGGTAGTGTTTCATCCATTGTATGCAGGGTCACTATGAGTCAGACCTAACTGGGCAGCACCTAATAATGATGACAGCAAGGCATAGCTTCCATCTCAGGTATGAGTTTAGAAAGTGATGGGAAGCAAGGCTGGTGAGGAGGGTATGGCTCTGGTCATGAGCAGACTGCTTGAATTTTAATCTGCAATTTGTATTGGGGTCCCTAGGATCATACTTGACACATCAGCAAGCATTGTGTATTTACTGATTGAACAAATAAACGAAGGCATCACTAAACAATGTGAAACATTAAGAAGCCAAGATATTTGAACTTGAGAGCAGACAGCCCTTAAATATAATGTTACAAGGAATGTTTATGACATGTTATCTATTTTCACTCTTAACACCACCAAACAGAATTAGAGGAAATTAACACAGGAAGAACTTAAGGTCTATTCAAGAGAGAACCTGCTGGTCGTGGAAAGGTTACTTTGCAAATAGCTCGACTTTGCCAACTCAGGGAAGTCATGGATTCTTCCTTTAAAAGCTTTTGAAATATAATCACAACCTGATCTGGAGAAGGTTTAGGTGTAGTTTTGCCTAACTGTGAATTGGTTAAAGCATTGGCCCTGATCTGCGAAGCAACTTCTTCCTTCCAGGATGCCAGCAACAACTCTGGATGCAAGTTCAGGGTTAACATAACTTATTTCTCCCTGCTGCATCCTGACTGATGTGATTGTAGTTTTATTATTTTGACTGCTTTCAAGGTAACCTTTTCTGCCCTTTATGTGTATTCAAGGCAGTTGGCAAGTAGTGCCATATTGCTTTGTAGTCACCTGTGGGGGTACTGGAGAGGAAGGGGAGGGATAGAGGACATTTAAAGAAAGAGCAGTTTGCTGTGCTCCCTCTAGAGATGCTCCTGCCGACACTGCTCATTACCTCTGTCCGCGTTCTGCTGCTCCATGGTAGCTAACTTGCAACCTAGGAGACCCTGGGAAGCCCCTGGGAGGATCCAATGGTGTTTCCTACCTAAAAAAAAAAAAAAAAAAAAAAAAATTAACAATAACAAAAAAAATCTCAGGCCAACTCAGGGAAACCTCCCAATTTGCAAAAGGCTTTACACAGTTAGAGCCAGCACCCAGGACATACAATCTGATTTTCATGATAAAAAGCCATTTTGCATACAAGAAACATGCTTGAAACTCTTGCTGAGGTTGGTAAATTCTCCTGTACCATTTTTTGCTTGCCTGGTGGCAGCCTCCTTGGGCTGAGTGGTAGCAGCAGGAGTCAGGAAACATCTGCGTTAGGGCAACCGCAGCCAGGATTTGCTAATAGAGACAATACCTTGCCCTGAAGGCAGTTTCCAGCTGCAGCCCTGAAGCACACACATTGAGAACGTATCACACAGAACTGTCAGTCAGTACTGGAGCCAGAAAATTGTTGTTTCAAATGTTACAGTACAGGAAAATCGCCTCTCTGCACTTGCTGCCAAAAAAATGACAGCTTAATTTATGCCACACTGAAGCTACATTACAGAACCATTCAGCTTGGCAGTTAAGTACGCTCCATGCTCACATCTTCCTCCTGTGCAAGTGTGCTGGGGAGAAATACACAAGGGCTATAATAAGGACAATTGGCCGCAGGGTTTGCCATGTCAGTGGAACTAAATGCAGGTGAAACAGTATCAGCAATAAAATACATCACCCCTGCCTCATTTGCAAAATCCACTTCTGCCTGTGCACTTGCAAATAGTCAGGGGACTCTGTGCAGCATTGTTATGCACTGGGTAGAGCCGGGAGAGATGCGATGGTGTCAACACCCTGGGTTTTATGTGGAGGGGAGGTGCTGAGGTATTTCTCGTGACTTTGAAAATTATGTCGGTATCCTTGATACAGACCTTCAAAACTTGGCGGTGTTTACCCTTTCTGAAATTAAAAATCTGACAGTCTTATACTGTAGCCAAGAATCTATATTTTCATCTAGATGTACATTAGGGTATGAAAGTTACCTTTAATAGTCAAGGTTTTTTTTAAGCCAATCCAAATAATTGTCATCAAGATTGCATTTCACATCCATTTCTATACTTCTCACACACAATGAATGCTCATCTATTTGAACACAAACACTATGTCCCAACAGCGGTGACAAAAAAGTTAGAGATTAGTTAGAGATGTTCTTTTCTTCACGCTCTCACCTGTGGAACCTCCCTAATGTCACTCAAAGTTTAATAAACAAATAGTCTAATTTATACAGACATTTCAGATGAGAAATCAGAATCCCCTTGATAGAATGGTATCAGGGCACACTGCTACCATTTAATGTAAGGGAGGCCACATGTCAGGGTCCCTTTTATGGGTACCCTATTTCCCAGGATAGCCACATAGAATTGGAACATTAACTGGGCTTCAGAATATTTTGCCAAAGAGAGATTTATAAGTAATTTACAAAATATTTATAAGGCAGTCCTTGTAAAATATCAC
The DNA here is from genome assembly GCA_007922755.1 of Pedetes capensis. Lineage (NCBI taxonomy): Eukaryota > Metazoa > Chordata > Mammalia > Rodentia > Pedetidae > Pedetes > Pedetes capensis. Next base: position 30,387 of record VMDO01007683.1, on the reverse strand, counting down.
AGCCAGAGAAAGCAGGTTCACTGCAATTGGCTTCTTCCTGCTCAGTAAGCCATTCATAATAAAATGAGCAGCCCTCAAAAGAGAGCAAATGCATTTGCAATGGCTGTTGATGTGCTATAAATCATTCTCAATAAAACGACTTGCAGAGATAAATGATACATATCTATTTAATAATCCATTATCCAAAATAAATATTCTACCTTAAAATAAAGCAAATGCACTTGCACTTGTTGTTGATGTGTTAGAGCTGCTCAGGCTAATGGTAAAATGATTTGTAAAGTGGAGCTGTGGTGCTGGGTATTGTGTCCTGTGTGCTAAGGAGAGATTAATATCTCTTCATAACTCATCAATAGAAATGCCTGAAAGTAAAAACACCAGCCAAAATCTTCCAATCAGTCTGAAACCGTACTCTTTTTAGCTTCTTCCCTGGCTGCCTTTGTTGTCAGAACATGGACTTTCTTAGCATGTGTCTATGTGGAGGTGATGTCTACTAGGCTATGGCAAAGAAGAGTAAATAGACAGATCTCTAATCTGGGAGTTTAGGGTGAAAATCAGCATTGGTGATCAAAGCCAGGGCCTTGCGCATGCTAGACAAGCACTCTATGAATGAGCTACAACTCAAGCCAGTATTTGTATCTTAAACAAGGAGGGTCAGAAATTATACTTAAAATGTTGAAGTTCTTCAAATTTAAAATCTTACTGAGCTCAACTCATATGACTATTTTCCTTCTGAAAACCCTACTTTGGGGTTCTCTTTCGATCATCCTTTTCTGTGTAGCCCCTGGCTCAGCTCTCAGTCCTACAGGTCATGAGTCAGAATGACCTAGGCAAGTCAGCTTTCTGTGTTGCTTGCTGGTTAAGCTCTGCCAGAGGATGCAATCTGGAATGATCCTATTTATTTATTTATTTATTTATTTATTTATACTGAGGATTGAACCCAGGGCTTTGAGCTGGGCAAGTGCCCTACCACTTAGTTACATCCTGACTCTTCTTTTTCTTCTTTTATTTTAATGTTTATTTTGAGACAGGGCCTCACTAAATTGCACAGGCTGCCTCTGGCCTCTAGCCTGTGATTGTCCTGCCTAAGCTTCCCGGAGTCTCTGGGATTATAGAAATGTGCTACCATGCCCAGCCTCAATGATCTTTAGAACCCTTCCCCAGTTTTAAAACACCTGTGATTCCAGACATTTCATTTTCTTTTAATGCTTGAATTAATAATTTTTGTCTTTTCTCTGTCTTTTTTGGTTCCCTTGTCCTTTTTATTTTTCATTCTAAAAGGTAAAGACTCTCTCTAGTTAAATATAGCAGTGTTATTCCATATAGCTGGAAACTTAAAAGGAAGAATGTTATATTCAATTCACTAAATTTAACATTCGAATACTTATCCTCCCAAGCACAAAACATGGCTCCTGTCTCCCCTTGCCAACCTGAGCCCAACACAGGAGAATCTGCTTATTGAGCGGCCTCTGGCCAAGTGGTATCTCCTATCCTTTTGCTTGTCTTCCATTCATAATTTTGTCTGTAATCACAGCCTACCTGTCACAGAACTCTCGCCTAAAGTTGAATGACAGGTGCAGTCTGTCTCTAATTAACTGACAGTTCCACAAACCCTTTACACACCCCCATGTCATGCTAGACATTCCCAGTTCATGTGCCCAGATTTTTAATACTCTTTAATTGGAACGTTTTGTTGCTGTCGGTTATATCTTAACAAGTCTGATTGAAAAGCTTCTAGGCAATCAATGCCTAATAGATACACCCCCACTGAGTCACAGGGAATCTTTCTTACAGTATTTTCTTCCCCTGAAGATTTTTGGTAGAGTGCTGCTCTGCACTCTCAGATGCTCTGGGTTTGATTCTCAGCACCACAAAAACAGGAGAAGGACAGTGGCAGTCCACTCGCAAAATAATTCTGATAACAATCAGCCATTTAAAACCCTACAAGGGTTGCTATGAGTCAGACCCAACTCAACAGCACCTAACAACAGCAACACTCTGAAGGAGATCAAACTGCAAAATCAAATTGTTATTCAACAGAAATTTACCGACTAGCTGCTATTGGCCATGCATTATGCTAAGCATTAAGATAGATATTATCTTTGCCCCAAAGAAAGTATACATTACTAGACCATAGATAATTTTTATTTTTAGTAAAACTTCTCCTAACCCAGAATTTTGATACACTCTGAAAATAGTATGTGGTCTTTTTTCATTAACAAGGCTGTTATTGTTTGTTGTTGTTGTTAGGTACTGTCAAGTCAGGTCTTACTGGTAGAGACTCTATGTACAACAGAACAAAACACTCCCTGACACTGTGCCATCCCCGGCACCATGTCAGTGCTTCTCTGATATTCATAGGGTTTTCCATGGCTGACTGTTTTCAAAATTGTTTTGGGGTTGAGTTGCCAAATCTTTCCCCTATTTTTGCAGTGCTGGTGATCGAACCCAGGGCCTCAAAGAGCGCAAAGCAAGCACTCTACCAGCTGAGCTAAATTCCAGCTCTTTCATGAGCAATAGTGAACTTAAAGAGTTTGTTCATTTAACATGCCCTTGGTTCTCCAGAGAAAGAGCCCCAGAAGGTAACAAAATATGGTTATTCCTTAGCCAAAGGTTCAATTACAGGTTTCTCTTAGAATTATCCTAACGTAAATTATCCTAATATGAATCTTTTTAAGATTGACTGCTCCTGAGAATATGGAAACAACAGGTATAATTCTCATCTATTAGCATGGCAAGGTTTCCAGTTTACATGCCAGCTGGGCCACCTGCTTGACCGCCTGATGCTTCCCCTCCCGCTGGCCTCCGCATGGCTTCCCAATTTTATTCTGAAAAAGCACCTTCCTTCTTCCCTACCCAAACTATTTTTCTTTTTTAATTTGAGAAGCTAACTTTTCTTTTTAACTTCTGAAGAGGAAAGGAGTCCCATAAGGATTTCCTTTCTAAGGCACATTAGTGCCACATTAAAAAAGGGATTCTAAGTACATATTGAGACACCAAAGATAAATGATTCTTGTCATATCTAAATAAGGAATTGGCCCAAACAGCTGACTTGTTAGAGATTGACTTAAAGGTCAATAGAGACCTTTGCCTTTTAATTGGAACTTAGTTCACAGTTCATTGGGAGGAAGCTCATAGGGTTCCCTGGACAGGGATCAAATTACATGTGCTCTTGGCTCCACTATCAGAATGTGATTATATTTTGAAAACTCTAGTATACAGACCTTTTGTAAGAAAAATCGCTGACAGCCAAAACAATACACAGACCTATGGAAACTACCATTTGTCCTAGCAAGACATGACTTTTTGTTTTGTTTTCCGACAGGAATTTGTTATGTAGCCCCAGCTGACCTCAAATTCAAGATCCTCCTGCCTCTGCCTTCCAAGTGCTGGGATTATAGGTGTGCACCACCACACCTGGCTCAAGACTTATGATGTTTTGATGTAGCCTTTGACACATAGCCGGTCTGGCTTCTGACTCTGTATCCCAGACTGGTACTCTAACTCCAGGCAAGAATATCTATTCAATAGCACCAAGTTTGCCACTTGCCACAATGAAGTTTTTGTTGTTTTCTTTTGTTTTTGTTTATTTGTTTTTGTTTGTAATCCACAAAGCTAAGGGAGAGGTACTTATAGAATTTTCAGGTCAAAACTGGGGCGAGGGTTTAGCTCATTTGGTAGAGTGTTGCTCTGTGTTATCTGAGGTGCTGGGTTTGATTCCCAGCACTGCATAAATGGGAGAAGGACCTGGCAGCCCACTCCTGAAACAATCCCCAAAACAACCAGCCATTGAAAACCCTATGAATAGCAGAGAAGCACTGACATAGTGCTGGGCATGGCACAATGTGGGGGAGTTTCATTCTGATGTACATAGGGTCACTATGAGTTGGACCAAACTTGATGGGACCTAACAACAACAAGAAGGTCTAAGCTGAGTGATTTCTAGGCAGATACCACCCTGGAGTCCAATCCTGTCTGATCACAGAAGCTAAGCAGAGTCAAGCCTGGTTAGTACTTGGATGGGAGTCCACCTGGTAATACTAGGTGCTGTAGGCTTTGGAGAAGGACCTAGGAGCCCACTCCCAAAACAAGCAGCCATCAAAAGCCCTATGAATAGCAGAGAAGCACTGACATAGTGCAAGGCATGGCACTGTGTGGGTTAGTGTTTTTTCTGTTGTACGTACATTGGGTCTCTATGAGTCAGACTCATTTGATAGCACCTAATAATGACAACAACAACAACAACTGCAAAGTTGGGAATGGACTAGGATTGGAAACAGTTTACAACACAATAGCTTTATGTTGATAAATATAGCTAGGAGAGGGTCTTGAAGCAGGTTTTGATTAGCACGTTACTTTGATTAGCTCACAATGTTAGCTTCCTGGAGCAAGTAGCTAAACTGTTAAATATCTGATTTTAGCATTTCCTAATCCAGAAACCTCAAGTTATGTTGGCCTCGATTCTGAGGACCTACAGCTATGGATTAATCACTTTTCACTTGCCTGGACAATGTCAGCAAAAGAAGTACCCTAGAGGTCCTCATATATACATGCTTGTTGTTGTTGTTAGGTGCCATCGAGTCGGTATCCAACTCATAGTGACCCTCATAGGGTTTTCAATGGCTGATTGTTTCGGGATTGCATTGGGAGTGGATTGCCAGGTCCTTCTCCCATTTTTGCGGTGCTGGGAATTGAACTCGGGACCTCAGAGACTGCAGCGCAGCGCAGCGCTCTACCAACTGAGCTAAATCCCAGCCCATATACATGCTTAGATTAATGTATTTATGTAACTCCCCTCTGCCCCTCCTTCTTTTCTTAATTTCTCTCTCTCTCTCTCTCTCTCTCTCTCTCTCTCTCTCTCTCTCTCTCTCATACTGGGGAGTTGAACCCAGGGCTTTGCATATGCTAGGTATTTGATTTACTACTGTGCTGCCCTAGCCCCTTCTTTGTTTTTTGAGATAGGGTCTCACTAAGTTACAGCAGCCTCTGGCATAGAACTTGTGATTCTCCTGCCTCACTTGCCCAAGTTGCCAGGATTATAGGTGTGGGCCATGGCACGTGGCTGTTTCTTAGTTCTTTTGATTCTCTCCTAGATTAAAGGCAAATATCTCCTTCAGAATAGATATAACGATGCCACTCACCTGGAGCCATATGGGCCCATGTGTTCCGATACTTTCCATTGCTACACTATTAGAATATGAAGGAAGTTCTATGTTTAGGGTTCATCTTTGTTCCCTCAGCAGTCCTCAGAACCCGACCCAATGTTGACTGGTGTTGAGTATTATAAATCATATACTTCTTTGATCAAAACTATATGAGGATTTTTCTCGTCCTGCCATCTCTTTCTGATCACACGTTGACCTTGACTTTTTAGAGAAAATGTTCAGTACCCTCTCTCTTTATTCCCACCTTGCTTATGCCTCCAGGTCTGTTTCTCCATTTGCTCAACTCCTCATCTCTAATTTACCACTGTCTGATACTTGAAACTGACAATATATTTGTGTTAGCTTTACACTGGTCATGGTTTTTCACTCATATTCTGGCTGTAAGTTTTCCCAATAGCTTTGAGCTATTGCTCTGTGGCTCCTAGATCTCCTTCCATGAGGAGATAATCCTCCTTCCCAATTCTGACCAGCCCTACTCTCCCACTGTGTCTGATAATAGAAGAGGTGTTTCCCAGCCAGATGCCTGAATTGCTACTCTAACTGTGCTCCTCTGTTGGGAGGTGCTTCTAAAATTTAAAACATTTAATATATATGTTGTTTGTTGTAGTTAGGTGCCATCCAGTCAGGTCCAAGTCATAGTGATTCCGTATACAACAGAACAAAACACTTTTCAACATTGTACCATGCCCGGCACTATTGTCAGTGCTTATCTGCTATTCATAGGGTTTTCAATGGCAGATTGTTTCAGGAATGGATTGCCAGATCCTTCTCTCACTCTATGAGATTTTTTATTGATTTTTATTGTAATATTCCAATTCCTGTCTGAAAGTGGAAAAAATCCTGTGATTGGATATGGTTAATGAGACAGTGAGAAAGTTGACTTGTACTTCAAAAATGAATTCAGGACCTTGAACCAAGACCAAAAATAGCCAATGGAAATTTGCTATAGGCACTGAGCATAGAATGAATGGATTTAGCAATTGTTGCATTGCCTTAGCTCTAGTTCCAGCTTCACTTTTGGTTTCCTGTGACTGTTGGCAAATTGTTATCTCACACTGAACTAGTTTTGCTGAAAGCTAAGGAATGTTTTTCTTCCACAGAGAGATTCTTCTCTGGTCAATTTTGTGCCAACATTTTCAACACATGTAAGAAAAGAGGACTTCACTTTCTACTCGTAAAAACAACTGCACTTTATTCATGTTTTTCTGGTTTTTGTCTTCTCACTATTTTACCTCTTTTTAACTGGAGCCTGAGCACAAAGTTTAGTGAGGAAGCTAGGACTTTAAACACACACACACACACACACACACACACACACACACACACACACACAAACACACACATATATCCATGATGTTTGCCAAGTTTAGGCACCAAAACTTGGAAAATGAAGACAATAAAGAATAAACATAATGACTCAAAAAAGAATGAATCTGGATATGTAACTATTCAAGTCACTTAGCTTTATGGTTGCTCATATAATGGCTAAGAATTATGAAATTTATATTATTCGAAAGCAGATGCTGTATGAAGAGATTCTTGGTGTTGCTACACTAGCAAGGATTGCTCTTACATTGTTATATCTGACTTTGTGTTTATCCTATTTTTATTGGTAATAATCAAGACTTTGAGATGTATATTCCTTGTACTGGGTTCTCATATCATCTGTTTTAGGTAAATCTAGCCCTTGGGTTTGTTTGCTTTCTTGTTTTCTTCCTCTCATTATTTAATAAGCAAATAACACTAACTTAGGTTCTGTTTCTCTGAAGTCACTCAGTCTATATAAGGCCCTGTCAGACAGGTAGCCCTGGGGCCCTTGGTTTGCCAATGAGGAAAATGAAGGAGGTTGACTATTTCCATGGTCACACAACCAGTCAATAATGAGCTGCAATTAGATCCCAGTAATCCGCACCAGAGTTTCTATTAATCACCACACAGTGTTATTTCAATAAGGAAAACAAAACCATTTTAAATGGCTTATAATACCCCTCAATATGGCCCAGAATTCAGGATAAGGCGAGACTTAGTTGAACTCCATCCAGGAAGCAGGGAATCCCCAGATGCCCTGACTCTCCAATCCTCTCACAGGCCAGCTTCTCCATTTCTGCATCCATAGCCTAGCACAGTGCCTGTCACAGTGGGGAGGATTTTCAGCACTCTGGGACGGTGGGGAGTGTGTGAGAGGAGGAACTGGACCTGTGATCTCTGATGGCCCATGTCTCTCGGCCCACCTCAGTGAGTAAGTGCATGTGTTCCCCAGTCACACTTTCTTGGACTTAAATTCTGACTGTGGACCATCATGGTGGTAGTGGCTATAGCTCTATAAACTCTACCAACCTTTGCCATCTTAAGTCAGCCTCTAATTTTTAGGGGAAACAAAATACCTACTTGTAAATGCAGCTTTAGGGTGACTCTCCTTGCTTCCACTAATCCCCAACATTTCTTCCAAGAAAATTGCCTCAGCTGAGACCTCCCATATCAATATTCTACAACTCCATTTGCATAGATGGTGGGCAGTTATCTGACCCATCTCTACCTCAGTTTCTGTATGTGAAAAGTGGGAAATGTAGCCAGGATGAAATTAAATCATTACATAAATTATTAAGGATGGTTGTTGTTGTTGTTAGGTGCCGTCAAGTCGGTATCCGACTCATAGCGACCCTCATAGGGTTTTCAATGGCTGACTGTTTCGGGATTGTATTGGGAGTGGATTGCCAGGCCCTTCTCCCATTTTTGCGGTGCTGGGAATTGAACTCCAGGCCTCAGAGACTGCAGCGCAGCGCTCTACCCACTGAGCTAAATCCCAGCCCATTAAGGATGGTAGCTAACTCATAGTAAACACTTAGCAAACATGATTCCATCTGTTTTCCCCTGTAAGTGAATTATCAAGATTTACAAACTCTCATCAATACTTCAAAGAGTCAGTGGCTCTGTTGAGTCAGGTAGAGTAGGCTGAAGGTTTATTTGCATTTGCTGGTATTCTAATATAGTGATGTTTGTTTTGTGTTCCTAATTAAAAAGTGGAAAAATTATTACTTTAAAATGCAGGTTAATATATGAAAGTTACCTAAGAATTCTAATACAGGCTTCAAAGTTAAATGTTAACTATAGTAATAAAATTATAATCTGAGATATCTATTTATTAATTTATCATTATTAGACTCAGAGAGTATTTACCAAGCACCTACTTATCTGAGAATTTAATAAGCACCAAGCACCATGCAGCTGGCTCCTTCAGGGTTGAAATCACATCTATGAAAGCAGACTCACTTATTAAGATATTGATTTGTGTTTGTTCTGACTATATTTTTTATACTCCTCCCCCTTCAAGCAGATTTTGTGTTCCTTATTCTGGAGGGTAGAAAAGGGTCCTATTTAGCAGCAGGGGTTATTACTGTGGGTAGAGAAAACTGATGCTACTTGGAGCCAACAGTATTTCTCTTCTGTTCATCTAAAGTCATTAGTAAAGATACTTGTGTTGAAGGGCAAGAAGAGAAAGGAAGGGGCTGGGTGCAGTAGCTCACATCTGTAATCCCAGAGACTTGGGAGGCAGAGGCAGGAGAATCACAAGTTAGAGACCAGAGGCAGCCTGAATAGTTTAGTCAGACCTGTTCTGAAAATAGAAAGTAAATAAAATGGGTTAAGGGTGCAACTCAGTGGTACAATGCTTGCAAAGCATGCAAGCAGGAGGGCCTGGGTTCAATGAAAAAGGAGGAGGAGGAGGAGAAGGAGGAGGAGGAGGAGGAGGAGGAGGAGGAAGAAGAGGAGAAGAAAAGGAGGAGGAGGAGAAGGGGAGGAGGATGAGGAGGAGGGGGAGGAGAAGGAGAAAAGGAGGAGGAGGAGAAGAAGAAGGAGAAGGAGAAGAAGAAGAGGAGGAGAGGAAGGTATCTCTTTTTTATAAAAGAGGACAAAGGAGAATAAAACTCTCTCAGTGCTGTCATCACCTTGGGAAGGTGGCAGGTTCCCTGGGGAAATGGCTGTATGTGCACTTCAGAAGACCACATGCAGACAGAATTAGGCTCCCATTCTCTGCATAGATTTCTGAGTCCCATAAAACCATGGAAACAGATGGTTGCCAGAGTTCAAAGACTGCATTGACTTGGAGATTGGTTGTGGCTTGATGGCCCAGAGGTTTCAGCTATTTTAGGCACTATGGATTTTTGTGTAACCCAAACAGAATGGAAATGGGGCCCTGAGGCTAGTTTTTTTACTTTACTTTTCTTTTCTTTTTCTTTAGTAGAGAGTTCAAAGTCAGATTGGAGTTTATCTAGACACTAAGATAAACTTTCCTTGCAGACTGTATAATTCATAGACAAATTGTCCTACCACTATGCATGCCTTAGCAGTTACTTTGCACATGTTAGATGCTTATTAAATATTTTCAGAATTGATGTGAAATTATACCTGCAAATTTATGGTAACAATGCTAATTAAAATTTACTCAATCAGGTAGACACTCCCCCAAGAGATCTGAAAGTATCTAGAAAGCCATTACTGAAGTGATTCACAATGATGTTGCCACAAGGTAAGTGTGTGTTACAGAACATGTAGAAAAGGGTAAACAAAATAGTGCCACTTCATTGTGAGAATTTTTGTGTCACTTGCTATCTGAAAGGATGAGTTATGCCTTTGTTTAATTTGTCAGCATTTCAATTAGAACATCATTGGTGACCTTTCCTCCTGGCACAGACCATTTTGTTCTTGAAACACACTTGGTCATTGGCCACATTTCCCATTATTGATGAAGTGAATTTATGTATTGCAGATATAAATGATTTAATTGCACATATAAATGATTTAATTGCAGATTAGATAAATATGATGTAGACATTCCCAATCACATAATTATTGAAAAGATGATAATAATAATTTGGTTGCATTTGTTAAATAATGCTATTGCATTTTTAAATTTACATTGTAGGCAGATTTAATTAACCAAGCTCTAGGAACTTATACCAGAACAAGCCACCTTAAATCCTTCTTGGAACAAGGCAGGATAAAAATAAATAAATAAATCTACACCAGCAGATTGTCTCTTTACCAATCTGATTACTGTCCTTCAAAGATCTCTTTTTTTTTCTCCTCACAGAAAATGTGGCATACTTGTGGCAACCATCAAAATGGAAATTAATAATTTGTAAGAACATAAGAACATCTTGATTTAAGACTCACATTTTAAGATTCATATCCTTTGAAACTGTTCTTGGACATTAATTTACACCACAAATACTTACCTAAAATTGGGATCCTGGGAGTTCTTTAACATGGATAGGAAAAGAATTATATTTTTATTTTTATGATGCTTTAGTAATATTGAGCCTTTTGTTCATTTATAAATGTAGGCACCAAAATCACAGTAATATTTGCAATAACTGATATTGATGGTCAAAACCTTGTTAGATCTGTATTGACAAAATGGATTGGAGAAGAAGCATATATGTTCTATTTTGTAACTATGTATTTTTAATATTGATTCCTTTTGTAGTCTTACATATCTGACTTTGTGCATTTAAAAACATTCTGAGGATTCCATAGGTAGCATCAAAATATCAAAAGGGTCTATGACAAAGAAAACTGTTACAATCTTCGCTGCATATGAAGTTTTAAGAAGGGTCCGTGGGTTCAAGTCCCCTCAGGGATTGTCCCATCTTGTATACCTTCATGTTCCCACAGTTAGAATAAGTTCTGCACATAGTAAATACTTAAAGAATACTTGCTAAATATTTAACAAATGTACACTTATACTCTAGTATATCATATAATAAGAAATACTACAGACTTTCTATTCATCTCTTAAATAAGGACATCATTAAGGGAATGTGAACACGTTCTCATTTTTTTTTGAGATGTAGTTTGTGCATAATACATTTCTTTAGCCAGATAATAAATTCTTTAAATTCCATTTTTAGTAACACAATGTACACACTGCATATTTCAAAATATCTTCAACAAATCATTTCACTTATATAACATACACATCAGGGAGTGAGAAGGTAGTAAATGATTCAAAAGTTTTGGCAGAAATTTTCTTGTAAGGCAATAGCAAGTTGAATATGAGCTTTAGCTTGTATGCACCTAACCTGAGCATTTGTCCACTGCTATAAAGGAGAGAAGGGGTAAGATTTTAATGGGAGAAAATAAAGAAAGCTTATTTAGAAAAGGTCCATTATATTCAGGAGACAAACTCTTGCTGGGAAATAATTCTTTGCCACCTGATGTCAAAAAGCCAAGGTGAAAAGTCCATCTAGCAAAATAAGGTAACCAACAGGTTGAGGTGTCCCTTTGGCTAGGGAAGCCACTGACGTCAGCAGGGCTGTAAGAAGGTGTGTGCAGCGCAATCCCTGATGATGTGCTGCTTCCCGTGATGGAAAGCAGTAGATGGCTTGTATCAGGTTTTTTTTTTTTTAATCACTGCTGGAATAAATTGCCACAAACTTGGTGGCTTGAGAAATATGAATTTGTTATCTTAACAGTTTTGTATGTCAAAAGTTTTACAGTGTCTCATTGGACTAGAAACAAAGCATCAGGGCTGGATTTGCAGCAAAAATGGATGAAACTGAAGATAATCATTTTAAGTGAAATAACCAGACTCAAAAAGAGAAATACTGCATATTTTCACTTATATGTGGGAGCTAGATCTACCTCAAAGAAAAACATATGTACACATATATGTGTATACATACAATTGTACATATCTAAGATTGAAAAGGGCTGGGGGTTTCGCTCAGTTGGTAAAGGGCTTTCTCTGCACACTCTTGGGCCCTGGGTTTAATCCCCAGCACTGCAAAAATGGGAAAACGACTTGACAGCCTACTCATTAAACAATCTCTAAACAACCAGCCAGCAAAAACCCTATGAAAAGCAGAGAAGCAGTGATATAGTGCCAGGCATGGCACAATGTTGGGTAGTGTTTCGTTTGGGACTGGGGTTTAGCTCAGTTACTAGAACACTTGCTCTGTACTCTCTGAGGCCCTGAGTTCAACCCCTAGCACCACAAAAATGTGAGAAGGAGCTGGCAGCCCACTCCCAAAACAATCCCCACAGCCATTGTAAACCACATGAAGGTCACTATGAGTCAGACTCAACTAGATGGCACCTAAACAACAAGAAGATTGGAAAATACAAGTAGACCCAGTGTGAGGGGGAGAAGTAACGAGAAGCAAAGAGAGGTGACGAGGAAGGTGGAAGGAGATGGGGGCACAACTTAGAGGGGTAAAAAGGGAGAAAAGCAAGTGCAAAATATGGGATGCAACTCTATGAAAATCCCATGATGAATCTCACTCTACTGTACACAACTTTAAAAAAAAATTGCAATTGTTGATACATTTTAGTAAAAAGGTTTTTTTAATAATGTTTAAGGAGTTGAAAGTGCCAACAGCCCTGTTTTAGTAATTGCACACTGTATATATAAACTGAATTTTCATTCTATACTCTGTGAATATATACAATTTAAATACTAACAAAAAAGGAAACGTATTTTGCCTGTAACCTGGTGGCAATGCGTGCTTTTAGCACCCATCTATGGCTTCTAAATTCCATTTTCCATTAAAAGGAAGCAGAGGTCTTTGTATACATGGTCAGTTTCAGGTACACAGGTGTAGATGACATTATAACAGATAGTGAGAGTGCTATTAAAGACTACTGAAATTGAGTCAAAAGAACTCAGGAACCAATGTGAAGAGGATCTCCGTGAGGTGGGGTGTTCTGAATACCAAAAAGAAGAATAATCGCAATGAATTGAAACATATGTGTTATGTTTGAATCAATGAATTCATAATGTTGTTGTTGTTAGGTGCCGTTGAGTCGGTATCATAGCGACCCTCATAGGGTTTTCAATGGCTGACTGTTTCGGGATTGCCTTGGGAGTGGATTGCCAGGCCCTTCTCCCATTTTTGCAGTGCTGGGAATTGAACTCTGGACCTCAGAGACTGCAGCACAGCGCTCTACCAACTGAGCTAAATCCCAGCCCTAATTCATAATGATACAAACAAAACAAACTCATTGATCATTTTTGTATAGTCCTAGGAAATAAAGTCATCATTTAAAAATCTTATTAAACAAAGAAATTAGAATCAAGTGTTCATTCTGCCTTTCCTATGTGAATTTTATTCTGGGTAATTAAGTCATTGATAGAGCAAATTTTCTTTCATTTAAGTATATAAGTACAAAAGGATTGAAAGAATTATAATATTGATATTTTGCAATATGTAATGAATTAATGCCTTATTAATGGTTACTAACATCACAGGGGAACCTTATATATTATGTGCCTCATAAATATTCTAAATTAATTTTTTAAAATAAACAAACAAAAAGGCATCATGGCTGGGGTGTAGCTCAGTGGCATTGTGCTTGCATAGCATGCACAAGACCCTGGGTTCAATCCCCCGCACCAACAAAATAAATAAATAAAACCAAAGCCTCAGCAGGACTATGTTCCTTCTGGAGGTCCTAGATTAGATATGTTTTCTTGTGTTTTCCACCTTCTCAAGGCCACTAGCAATTCCTTGGCTCTACACCCCCTTCTTCCTTCTTTAAAGCTAGCAAAGATGAGTTGAATCCTTTTCACACATCTCAACACTTGGACCGTCCCTTCTGCCACCTGCCTTCTGGGTTTAAAGACCCCTATGATTCCATCAGACTTTACTTGGCTAACCCAGGGAAATATCCCCTTCTCAAAGTCTTTAACTTCTTCACACCAGCAAAATGTCTTTTATCATATAAAGTAACATGGACACAGGTTCCTGGAATTAGGACATGGACATCTTTTGGTGAGGGTTCATTATGCTCCGTATCATAGTAGTCAAATGTATAGGACCTAATCTTAGAGAGAGAGAGTTCTAGGGGGAAGTGGTGACCTCAAGAAATGAACTCAAATTTAGGTGCAGTAAGTGGCTCAACTCTTCCTTGCTTAGTGGTTAGCTAGCAATGGCTATAAGAGAAGAGTACAAGGGATAGGGACATGACATCAAAAAGAAGACAGAGAGCAGTGCTTGCCTTTCAGCTATAGCATGGAGGATGTTAAAGGGAGCAAAAGCCCAAAGGGAGAGAGAGGCATACATTTAGAAGGCTGATGACAGCAGAAGATTCACAACCACAGGATCAGTGACACCTAACAGAGAATAAGAATAGAATCTGAATCCTAAGTGAGCATCTAATACAGCCCTGTTATGCCATATTGAGTCACTTATCCCCACAGTATCAGTATAGAACCCAAAGAACCATACAAAAGAGAATAGAAATTTTGGTCACAGTCCCTTTGGACTTCAGGGGAGAAAGATACTCTATAAGAAATGTTTGGTGTATGTTGTTGTTGTTAGGCACTGTTGAGTCCATGTCTGACTCACAGCGACCCTATGTACCATAGAAGAAACACTAATGTCAGTGCTTCTCTGCTATTCATAGCATTTTCAATGGCTGATTTTTTTGGGGGGAGGGGGGTGGGAGTGGGTTGCCGGGTCCTTTTCCCAATCCTACAGCACCTGGTGTTCCCAGGCAGTTTCCCATCTGAGTACTAACCAGGTCCAACCCTGCTTTGCTTTTGAGCTCTGACAGATGGTAGGCCACAATGCTATGGTTGCAGGTGTTTGGTATATATTTCTATATAAATGTAAATTTAGTCAATTGTTCTGTCTACCTACATTTACTTAAAGGAAATAAGTCCTGAATTAAAGACCTCTCTTTCTCTATGAGGTCCATGAGTAAATCTAGTTGAATACTTGGCAATATTCTATTGAGTTTGCTAGGTTTTTTGTTTGTACTTAGACCAGTTCACATATCATACTTACACAGGAAACTTTCCCTGGCTCAGATATTTCCAGGTAATTCATTTTTAAGCTACCACTGTGTAAAAGAAATACCTTTGAACCAAAGCACAATTTGTACTTACACTCATCAAATACAGTCTTATTTTCTCAGTTTGAAAAGTAATTTTATAAATTGTCATGATCTTTAATCTCCATTGTCAACTTGACTGGATTTAGAATCTCCTAGGAGATTGATGAGACATACCTCTGGATGTGTCTGTGAGGGTATTTTCAGAGAGGATTAACTAAGCAGGAGAGACCATGCATGAATATGGGTGGCACCACTTCATGGGCGGCAGATCCAGAAAGAATAAAAAGAGAAAAAGGAGAAAACCAACCAAGCACCAGAATTTCTTCTCTCTGCTTCCCCTCTACCATTATTTGAATTGCTTCACCATGCTTTCTCTGCCATAATAGAGTGAACCCTCTGAAACCATGAGCCAAAATAAATCTTTCCTCCCTTAAATTGTTTCTGTCAGGTAGTTCCTCACAGCAACATGAAAACTCTTACATTTGTCAAGCAACTGCTAAAAGATTGTTTATTTCAGAATGAATTCTCCACCTTTATGATCTTGTTTCCACTAGCACCTGGGGAATGTTCTCTTTAATTAATAAAAATGGATCTAATAATATATTACCTGTATATTAGACAATTAATGGCCTATATTTTGGCCCCTTGAATCCACTAATGTGCAATGTTGCCTAGAAGAATATGACAAAACAGTCTTGATTCTTTCAAAATCCTCTGAAAAGAAAGATTCAATATGATCATTGAGTTAAAATTACATCACAAGCTGTCATTGGTTTGTATGTTCATTATTGGCAAAAGACCTATGTTTACAGTAGAATGATGAAAAGACAGTCTGTCAGGAACTTGAATAGTCTATCTTGAATCTAACTCAGGAGCTGATGCTTTGGCAGGACACAAATGTACACCAAAAATGAGCAACAGCCAGGAAAGGGCTACTGAGGATAGATTTAATTCTGTAGAAGTAACTGATTCTTTTCTGGTCATAATAATCTGCCTTCTGATAACAAAATATATTTTAGCAATACAGCTTTAAGAAACAATGAATTGTTTGATCATTTTAAACTTTGAAGTGGCACCCACTTAAAAGGAGACCCAAGAGAAATTTAATAATTTCCTCCCAAAGGTTCACAATAAACACAGGGCAATTTCTAGGTTCTAAGAGACCTGTCTAACACGAGCAGTCCAAAGCCTTATGAGTTTTGGGTGCCAATTTTTTGATACAATTGTGATATAGCTACTTTAACAATAGATATTACTACATATGCTACTTAAATTTCTAATGTGTATTATCCAAATAAATAAACAAATATATTTAAGTCATAGCAATTCCAAATCTTGAAAGAGAAAATAAAACAGACAACTTAAAATTCCACATAATTACAGTAGTTGTTGTTGTTGTTGTTAGCTGCCATCAAATCAGGTCCAACTCATAGTGACCCTGTGTACAACAGAACAAAACACTTCCCAACACTGTATCATGCCCAGCACTATGTCAGTGCTTTTCTGCTTTTCATAGGTTTTCAATGGCTGATTATTTTGGAATTGTTTCAGGAGTGGGCTGCCAGATCATTCTCCCGTTTCTGTGGTGCTGGGGATTGAACCCCAGGGCTTCAGAAAAGTACAGAGCAGCACTCTACCAATTAAGCTAAACCCTAGGCCCAAATTACAGTAGAATTATTTCCAATACCTTGCCAGAAAGAAAGAAAGAAGAAAGGAAGGAGGGAGGAAGGAAGGAAGGAAGAGAAAGAAAGGAATTCCCAAGCATCCTATGTAAACAGAACATACTTTGTATTGTCTGCACTTTTGATCACCATTTAAAAGAACATGGCTTCAGGCCAACTATAGAACACACAAAGTCAAACCTTTAAAGACTTGCAAGTGATGTTTGTCAAGGAAATCAAACACCTAGCCAGAGGGCATCGTAAATTTGATTACTTTTCAGGAGATGCCCTCCTAACTGGCCATTAGAAAGGTTTTCTTTAATTCAACCAACCTGAGAGGAAACTCATTAAACCCATGTCCCGAGGAAGTTGACTGGGCTGGAAGAAGAGCTTGTAGCTTGAGTGTGTTGTTTCAGCCATCCAATGAGAAGGCTGTGGGAAAGTTCTTATGCTGGGATATAAAATGATTCAACAGCAGCATGTAGCCACACCATTGAGAATTCACAGCATCCTTTCTATGGGCAGGTGAAAAGGTGCAGGCTAAGCCTGATGCTACTCCTTTTCTGTAGCGGACCAATTTAATTTGGAGAGCTAAAAGTTTAGGGGCAATTTGCAGCCCTGTGATGCTCCTCAAATGGTCAGTTCAGTTTCAGATCTGTTCAGTTTTTGTCTTGGCTTTTGTTTTCCAATCTGTCATGGATTGACACTTTCATATAATTCAATACAAATATATTACTAAATATGAAATAAAATAGCGAAGATATAATGATTATAAGCCCTGATTTTTACTATTTGACAGGTATCAAATTACTCTGTTAAGTTACTCTAAGAGTGTCGAAAACACTCCCAATTTCTAGACTTATCCCTGTAGACCAACAAAGTAGCGTGGTGGATAGACTTTGGTTTCAGACAGACTGATGGTTAGATCGCATTTTTCACTTACCTGTGTGACATGAGAAAGTTACTTGTTTAATGGTGTATAAGAGGAAAAAAACACAAAATCAAGCACCTATTTCCCAATCTGACTAGTATCAGGTATGTGCAAGATCCATTTCACAAATGGGAAACTACTGAGATATCTCTGCATTACTTTTTTTGGTTGCTGTACCTGCAATTGTCACCAGAAGACAAACATTCTATTTTTCCTCACAGATGCTAATGAGGCCAAGCCTTGCTAATAATGTACCTTCAAAGGTCACAAGCTACTTTCTCATTGGCAGTTTGGAAGATAGCATATGCCCTTATGTAAAGCGAGCAATTCAAGTTCCCAGGTGATGTTTTAGGGTGACCCATAGCTTACCTGAGGAGACAATAATGAATAGTGAAGAACTCAATAAATAGTTGCCTAATGAATATTGGGAAGAGGAACACACAGGACTGACAACAGATTTGTTCATGGGGTAGAAACATAGATGATATTTTACTTTGTGTGCAATAACATTATTTTACTGTCTCAGCTACACTATCTTCTAGTCACACACTGGCCAACTCACCAGGCCAGCAATTTTCCAAATATTTTTGTTGTTGTTCTTAAGTGCTGATGAGTTGGGTCTGACTCATAATGAGTCTATGTACAACAGAATGACACACTCCCTGATTCTGTGCCAGGCACATGATTTTTATGTTTAAGCCCATTGTTACAGACACTGTGTCAATCCATATAGTTGAGGGTCTTATTTTTTTGTATTGAACTACCATTCTCCCAAACACAAGGTCCTTCTCCAGGAATTGGTCCCTCCTAACTGCATATCCAAAATATGTAAGATGCAGTTTAGCCATCCTTGCTTCCAAGGAGAGCTCTGGTTGCACTTCTTCTAGGACAGATCTGTTGGTTCCTTTTGTAGTCCATAGTATATTCAATATTTGTCTCCAGCACCATAATAATCAAAAGCATCAATTCTCCTGTCTCTCTTATTCAGTGTCCAACTTTCACAAGCATATGATACAACTGAAAATACCATGGCATGAGTCAGGCAGACCTTTGTCTTCAATGTGACATCTTTACTTTTTAACACTTTAAAGAGGTATTTTGCAACAGCTTTTCCCAATGCAAAGTGTTTTTTGATTTCTTAATTGCTGCTTCCATGAGTGTGGATTGTAGAACCAAGTAAAGTAAAATCTTGGACAACTTCAAACTTTTCTCCATTTATCATGAAGTTTCTTACTGACACATTTATAAGGATTTTTTAATATATATATTGAGGCACAACCCATAATGAAGGTTGTGTTCTTTGATCTTCATCAGTAAGTGTGTCAAATACTCTTCACTTTCAGGAAGCAGAGTTGTGTCATCTGCATAGTGCAGGTTGTTGATCAGTCTTTCTCCAATCCTGATGCCACATTCTTCTTTGTAAAGTCCAGCTTCTTGGATGATTTGCTCAGCATAGAGATTGAAGAGCCATGGCGAAAGGATACAGCTCTGATGCCCACCTGTCTTGATTCTAAACCAAGTAGGGTTTCTTTGTTCTGTTCAAATTACTGCCTCTTGGTTCATGTACAGGTTCCGCATGAGCACAGTTAAGTGTTCTGGTATTCCTGTTCTTCACAATGTCATCCATAATTTGCTATGATCTGCATAATTGCCTTTGCATAGTCAATAAAATATAGGTGGACATCTTTCTGCTATTCTTTGCTTTTAGTTAATATCCATCTAACATCAGAATTGATATTCCTGGTTCCATGCCCTCTTCTGAACCAGGCTTGATTTTCTAGCAGTTCCTTGTCTATAGACTGCTGCAGTAGCTTTTGCAGGATCTTTAGCAAAATTTTACTTGTGTGAGTTATTAATGATACTGTTTGATAATTCCCACATTCAGTCAGATTTCCTTTCTTAGGAATAGACACAAATGTGGATCTCTTCCAATCAGTTGGCAAGGTAGCTGTTTTCCAAATCTCTTGGCACAAACAACTTAGTGCCTCCAGGGTTGTATCTGTTTGTTGAAACATCTCAATTGGTATTCCATCAATTCCTGGAGCCTTGTGTTTTGCCAGTTCTTTCAAGGCAGCTTCCACTTCTTCCTTCAGTACCATTGGTTCCTGGTTGTATGCAACCTCTTAAAATGGTCATCTACCAATTCTTTTTGGTATAATGACTGTGTATTCCTTCTATCTTTTTTTAATGTTTCCTGTGTTGTTTCATATTTTCTTTGTAGAATCTTTCACTATTGCCTCTGAAGGCTTGCATTTTTTCTTCAATTCTTTAAGGTTGAGAAAAAGAAAGTGTCTCTTCCCTTTTGGTTTTCTATCTCCAGCTCTTTTCATGTCATTATAATATTTGATTTTGTCATCTTGTGCTGCCCTTTGAAACTGTCTGCTTATAACTTTTTCATATCTTCCTTTTACTTTAGCTGCTGGTCATTCAAGGGCAAGTTTCAGAGTCTCTTTTGACATGTAATTTGGTCTTTTCTTTTTTTCCTTTCTTTTTAGTTACCTTTTGCTTTCCTCATGAATGACATCTTTGGTGTTATGCCACAACTCTAGGCTTCAATCATTAGTGTCTAATGAATCAAGTCTATTCTTGAGGTGGTCTCCGCACTCAAGTGGCATATACCCAAGGTCATACCTTAGCTCTCATACACTTGTTCTAATTATCTTCAGTTTCAGTTTGAACCTGCATAAGAGCAACTGATGATCTGATCCACAATCAGCACCTAGTCTTGTTCTGACTTTTGATATTGAGGTTTTCCATTGTATCTTTCCACAAATGTAATCAATTTAGTTCTTTATTTCCATCTGGTAAATTCCATGCGTATAGTCCCTCTTTACATTGGTGAAAAAATGTATTTGCAATGAAAAGATAATTGGTTTGACAAAATTCTATCTTGCAATCTTCAGCACCTTTTCTGTCACCAAGGCCATAGTTTCCAACTAATAAGCCTTTGTTTCTTTGTTTCCAACTTTTACATTCCAGCCACTAGTAATTATATGTGCATCCTGATTGCATGCTCCATCAATTTCAGACTGCAGAAGCTGGTAAAAATCTTCCTTTTCTTCATTTGTGGCTTTAGTGGTGGGTGTGTAAATTTGAATAATAGTCATTGTATCTGGTCTTCCTTGTAAGCATATGGATATCATTCTATCACTGACAGCATTGTATGTCAGGAAAGATCTTGAGACATTTCTTTTTTGATGATGAATGCAACCCTATTTCTCTTTTAGTTGTTATTCCCAGCATAATAGGCCACATGATTATCTGATTCAAAATGACCCATACCAGCCCATTTTAGCTCACTGATGCCTAGAATGTCAATTTTTATGTGATCCGTTTCCCTTTTGATGATTTCTAGTTTTCCTAGACTCATCCTACATACATTCCATATTCCAATTAGTAATAGATGTTTACAAATGTTGTTTCTCATTTTAACTCATGCCACATCAGCAAATGGAGGTTCCTGGGGCTTTACTCCATTCCCATCATTAAAGTAGACTCTACTTTGAGGAGGCAACTCTTCTCCAGTCATCTTTTGAGTGCCTTTCAACCTGAAGGGCTCATTTTCTAGCACTGTATCTGAAGTGTTTCTCTGCTATTCTTAGGGTTTTCAATGACTAATTGTTTTAGGATGGGAAAAGGAAGTGACAATCCACTCCTAAAACAGTCCTGAATAGTCAGCCATCGAAAACCCTATGAATAGCAGAAAAGCACTGACATGGTGCAGGGTATGGCACAGTGTTGGGGACTGTTTTGTTCAGTTGTACACAGGGTCACTATGAGTCTGACCCAACTCTGTTGCACCTAACAACAAAACAACAATTGTTTTGAGAGTGGATTAACCATGTCTTTCTCCCTAGTTTCACTTAGTCTGAAAGCTCAGCTGAAACCACTCCTCCCTGGGTGACCCTACTGGAATCTGTAATACTAGTGGCATAGCTTTCAGCATCACAGTGACACGCAAGCCTTCACAGTCTAGCAAATTGACAGACAAGTGAGGTATTCAACTTCAAATGTATCATTAAGTGGGAGGCCACTGTATAAAACGAAAGAAAGTACAGTTGTCCTGGTTGAAGCTGGAAGAGGTAGAAGACAGAGTTTTGTATTACCTTCCTGACTCATAATGGCTAGGACTCAACAGAGCACAACTGGAAACCATTGCATCATGACACCACTAAATTTCATGGAAAGCCCAAAGGGTGATGAATGGTCATGTTGCTAAATAGCTAAGCGCAGTTTTCTGCTGTAGTTGGCAGTTGTTCCCTTAGTCCTCTGTTCCCCATTGAGAAGTCTCCAAGATTTTTGTTACAATTTAACTCTACTTCACTAGACTCATGACTACTTTATCTGCACAAGGCTATCTTCTCTCAGTCTCGTTGGTGCCTTTCCATATCTCTGGGACTTCTATGTTCATACATATATATGTATATGTATGCATGTATGTATATGTGTGTATGTATATGTGTGTGTGTGTGTGTGTGTGTGTGTGTATGTATACATATATTGTTGTTGTTGTTAGGTCCCGTCAAGTGAAGTCCGACTCATAGCGACCATATGTAGGGCAGATCGAAACACTTCCCTATTCTGTGCCAGGCACATGATCATATTTATGTTTAAGCCCATTGCTGCAGACACTGTGTCAGTCTATCTGGTGGAGGGTTTCCCTTTTTTTTTGCTGACCTGCCACTCTCCCAAACATGATGTCATTCTCCAGGGATTGGTCTCTCCTGACTACATATCTGAGATATATATATATATATATATATATACATACATATATACACATTATATATGTAGATAGATAGATGCATATACATATACATATATATACATATACACATATTTTTTTATTATTGTTGTTTTTGTGGTACTAGGGGGTCAAACCCAGTACCCAGAGCCCCACTCATACTTTGAGAGCACTCTACCAATGAGCTCCATCCCAGCCCTTTTTGTACTTTTATTTGAGACAAGGTCTAACTAAGTTATGTAGGCTGCTTCTGGACTTGAACTTGCAATCCTCCTGCCTCTACCTCTCAAGTTGCTGGTATCACAGGCAGGTACCAGCATGCCCAGCTCTACCTTAATACCTCTTCTGCCAAAATCTAATACAATATCATTATTATTTTATTTATTTATTTACTTACTTACTTACTTGCTTGCTTGCTTATTTATACACAGAGTGTTTCTCTGTAGCCCAGGCTCGCCTAGAGCTCACTATGTAGACCAGCCTGGCCTCAAACTCACATTAATCCTCCTGCCTCAGCCTCCCAAGTGCTGGGATTACAATCATGCACCACCATGCCTGGTATGTCTTTCTTATTTTAGAAACCCCATGGAGAACTCAACTCAAGATCTCTGCTGTATTATCAGAAGCTGCAAAGTACAACAGGCCAAGAAAGCATAAACAAGTTGTCTATCCACTGTCTCTTCTTCTGTCTTAGTCTTCAGCCCCGTCTGGTTAAAGCATTCAGAATGTTATTCTTTTTGCCAAAGATTATGCCTGTGAATATCAAGGGAATAAACAGAATATTGTTATAAGCAGGATTGTATCTATCTCTTTGGGGATAAACTGTCTTTTATCACTCTATGTGTATAGGTCCTTAGGGTTTAACTACCATTTCAGTTCATTTATAAGTGAAGCAAAGTTTATAAAAACCACACACATTTAGGATTTGATTGAATTTTCATCTTTTTATTCTTTTTCCTTCTAAGCTTTTAGAAGGTGAACATGATAGCTCTTGTAACACAATTACTTTGCTAGGTTAAGATTAGTAAAATCAAAACACAATATTTACACGAATATTCTGGAAACACTCAGATAACAGTTTCATGGTGTGCCTCCAGGATGAACTATCTCTTCAAATGAATGACATCAATGTAGTCCTCTATAAATCATGTCAGCTCTGTCCTACAACTTAACAAGCCAGCAGGGCCTGAGTCAGTCTCATAACTTTAAACCAAAATGTTTTACCTTGCCTATTTACAGAGGCATACTTTAGAAGGATACATCAAACAAGACTCTTTTCCCTTTGTAGAATTATCCTTAATAATTTCTGAACTTGCTGACAGATAAACAGTTTATGACCAATCTGATAAACAAATCTCCTATAGGGAACTTATTTAAATTAGACTGGATTATAGAGATCAAATAATAAGATATTAAGCAAACAAAACAAAACCATACCTTGAAAATACATTTCTTTTCCTTCTATTCAGAATTTGGGAAAACAAAGACAAGTTCTATTTAACCTCTAAGGCTTTTAAAAAATATTATTATCAAAACCTTTAATGTTTTCCAGGAAATTTTCATATGATATATCAACTCTATAAATGTACTCTTGATTGTCAACAAATTATTTCAAAAGAATCGTTGGTTCCAAACAAATTTAAAATAGGACCAAATACAAAATTATGAAAGACAAGGATTTTCTGGGACTGTTTGTTGCTGTTGTTGTTGTTGTTGTTGCTGTTGTTGTTGTTGTTGTTGTTGTTGTTTTAATAAACCTGCTCATAAATCCATGCATTAGTTATAGGACACAAGAGATAACCTGACACTAAACCACAAAACACCCATCCTGTTGAGCAATGCCAAAGACTGTTCTGCAGTGTATAGGTGTTGAATAGAAGAAGCTAATGAGAAAAAGAGTGATTGTGACAAGCAATTATGTCACCTATGTGAACAGCTTAATTTTCTAAATTAGCCACTTTGATAATTATGACATCTCATTTGTCTTTTAATTCTGTGAGCCCTGAAGTTTACCTTTGTTTTTTTCCCAAATCAGATAAGAGGCTTTGATAAGCCAAGGGTCTATTATGTTCCTGAAAAATTCAGATTTCAGGCTGATTGGCCTTGCTGTTTGCTTATACCAGAGCAAATGGCTCTGTCCACAAGAGCTCTCCAAACCTTGGTTTTCTCTCTTCTATTTGTAATAGTGATGGGGGAAAAAAGGTGGGGGGAGGGAGACAGACAAGTTTGCAAAGCAAATTAATAGTGTCAACAGTCCTGAAGCGAAAACTATTCAACCTACTTCAGGGGAAAGGCAAACTGTTTTTCAAGTACATTAAAAATCACTTTACCAGCATCCACTTTGCATGCATGCCCTCAAATTACCAAGCTAATTACAAATTACTGTGAACTATTCATTGAAGTAGTTTCAAGATCTTCAGAAGATTATGTATTCTTTTTGTTGTTGTTGTTCTTGCTGTTGTATTGACTTGGGAGGTTGAATAAAAAGCTTGGGGCCTGGCTGGCTGTATATATTAGAAAGATTTCTCAAAGACGAATCTCAGTGACCACCGCCAATTGCATTTCTGAGGGTGAGTTATATTTGCAATAAGGAGGAGTCCTGACTTCATTAATTCTCAAGAACTTTTGTAACCAACTGATCTCTCTTACTTGAATGTGTGTTACTGGCAAAAACATGCCCAGATGTGCCAAACAATGTGAACAGGTACCTGGTTTTCTACATACTGGACCATGCGCATATGACTTTTCAGAGATAAAACCCAAGGATGGGAGTTCAGAACACAGGGTGGTTCCCCAACACTTAGGAAAGCTAGGAAAATTTATTTAGCCCATTGCTTTATGAAAGAGGGGCATTTATAGCTGTGTATAAAAAGGTAGGGCAGTGTCTTAAGGAGGCACCCTCAGGAATTAAGAGATGGCTTGATGGTTGACATACAGACACAAGTACACATCAGTACGCATGTACATATAGACCTGCTCCCATCATGGCCTGACCAGACACCATCCGTGAGTGGATGCCACTTCCTTTCTTGTTTTCCACACACCCAAAATGTTGAATGTTATTTTGTATCTTCCTTTCTGGTTCAGGACTATCCTTCAGATTTATTTTAACCTGATGTCACCTAGAAAAAGAAAGTTTTCATGAATACCCTGGGTATACATATTTTAGAATTAGTATTAAAGTAATTAATTAGAACCAGTTGTTTCCAAATCTGTGATTAGATTCGCCGGCAGTGCAGAATCTTGGGCATTTTAACAGTGGTCCAGAATCCTTCCTAATCATTGGGATTATGCCAGATAGCTCTGGTTTTATGAAATACTCTGCCTTGAAAATACTCAGAATATAGGAAGGGTCTTGATGGTAAACTATCCAGCAAAATATGACAGGCCTAGTGCCATTGCCATCAGTGACCACAAAATAAGAAATACAGCTGGAGAAAGAACCAGATTCTAAGGACTGAATGGAGATTTTTTTAAAAAATCAATCATTCAGGGTACCTGTAATCCCAATGATTTAAGAGACCTGTAATCCCAAGTTGCAGATCTCGACTGTGAATCCAATCCACATGTAATTCTAATTCACACCTGATTTTTTAAACTTCTAAACTGTTGAAAGGATGTGGGTAGGATTCAAGAATATGTGTATTGAGCTTCAGATTCATCGATATTGTTGTATGAATAATCCTTTTTTGTTTATTATTTATTTATTTATTTATTTATTTATTTATTTTTGTGGTACTAGTGGTTGAACCCAGGGCCTCGCATTTGTATGCTTTGCAAGTGCTGGACCACTGAGTAGCACCTCCACCCACCCCCATCCCCCTTTTTTTTTTCTTTACTTTTTGAGACAGGGTCTCGCTTGGTCTCGAACTTGCTATCCTCCTGGCTCCGCCTCCCAAACCACTGGGATTACAGGCATGCGCCACCACGCCCAGTTTATTTTTTGTTTTTATGAGACAGGGTCTCACTATGTAGCCCAGGCTGGCCTAGAACTCTCTATGTAGCCCAGGATGGCCTCAAATTTGTGTCAATAGTCCTCCCTCAGCCTCCCAAATGCTGGGATTACAAGGGTGTGTCACCATGTCCAGCTTCATTTTTTTTTATTCATGAGTATTATTCCATTTTATAAATAAACCATGGTTTATCCTTCTATGCACCAAAGAACATTTGGGTTGTTTGCAGTTTTTAGAGATTACAAATAAAGGACTATGAACATTTATGACGTGGAATCAGCATTCGTCAGAGAAGTTCAGTTTCCAAATTCCAATTCCAGCTGGGATTAGTGCTGAACAAGTTCACACATATGCTTCCCCTAGAATGAATCAGCCCAGTGCCTTACCTTGACCTTCCTTGCACATTGGATCCTCTACATCTCCTAGAGAGACTTTTTTTACTTCTTGCACAAAGGTTCTTACAATTCATATTACAGAAAGTATTGATATCTTTTATTTTCCTAGTACTTAAATTTCAATATACTAATTAGTGAGTATAAACACATCTATAATACTCATAGCTTTAGCTATACTGTGTGTGTGTGTGTGTGTGTGTGTGTGTGTGTGTGTGTGTGTGTGTGTCTGATACTGGGGGCTGAACCCAGGGCCTCATGCATACTTTGCAAGTGTTCTAACACTGAGTTGCACCTCAGCCCTTTTTAAATTTTTTTTTATCTTGAGACAGGATCTTGCTAATTATGAAGGCTACCTCCAGGCTGAAACTCATGATCCTGCTGCCTCAACCACCTGAGTTGCTGTGATTACAGGCAAGATTGCTACCCCGCCCGATTTTAGCTAAAATTTTTAAAGAAACTTCTTCCTAGCTGGGCATGATGGTACATGCCTATAATTCCAGCATTCAGGAGGATGAGATAGGAGGATTGTGAGTTCAAGGCCAGCCTGGGCTACATAGTGAGACCTTGTCTCAAAAAAAAAAGGAAGAAAGGAAGAAAGGAAGAAGAAAGAAAGAAAGAAAGAAAGAAGAAAAAGAAGGAAAGAAAGAAAGAGAAAGAAAGGAAAGGGAGGGAGGGAGGGAGGGAGGGGGAGAGAGATAGAGTGTGGAGTATGCTCCTGACATTTAAATAGATGGCCACAGAGAGAGACATTTAGTACTGTCTTTGGTTGCTATGTTTTCAATTTTCAGGTAGAATAAAATTTTGCCTTCCAAAAAGATCACATAAACGACAGCTAAGAGAGAGTTAATGTCTGCAGACCATGTTCCACCATGACCTGAGAGCTTTTGAAGTCATATAATGTATCTAGCTTTCTTATAGGAGATTCTGACTTTAAGGAAAGATAGCATGAGAAAAACCCCAATTAAAGCCCATGGGTATCAGTTTTGGGACAGTCACCTCCTTAACCATTTCTTTCAAAAGGCATCATCATGGGCTTCCATTTGGAAAACAAACTCTCATTCTCCTATTGCATTAATGTTCCCCTTTCAGCATCATATCTGTTGCATCAAATCAGATAAAGCATGGTTTTATTTTTTATGCTAGTTTGATTTTATTGGAAGGTAATGACTACTCGTTCTCTAAGTATTTGAGGAGTAGAGCTACGAGGGGATGTGGAACATGGTGAAGCCTGCTAATTTTTTTCATGAGATCATTTTTCCCTTGACATGCAATTTGATGCTTAACAATTTTTCTGAAAGTCAAAAGGAATACTACATTCTCTAATTTTCACAGTGCTATAAATAGCCCCACACAAAGCATAACTGTATAAAAGAGATGACACTTCTTTATGAAGGAATTTCTACTGGAAAGATAAAAGGAGGTCAGAACTCTTATGCGAGACATGTATTTCCAAGTGTTCATAAAAGTAGAAACCAACAGCAGTGGAAAAATTCTTCATGATAGACAGTCTCATAGAAGATATTGGAGCCAAAGCCATTTTTACGGGTGCCAACTGTAGTGTGAATGGAACCCAGCCAAGAAACGGCTGCTGGGCATTTAGCTCAAGTGCCAATAAAAGGGAAGAGCGCGTGAGCACGCGCGCGCACACGCACACACACACACACACACACACACACACACACACACACACACACTCCAGCTTATGGGGGTATTTGTTACAAACATTTTCAGGCTTCTGCCATCTGGGTCCTATAGCCAACCATCATCTCCTGTAGTGATTCCTGCTTCTAGATATGAAATAATGTAAAACAGAAAAAAGAAAGAAAAAAGTCAAGGGAGTACCTGCCACAGCTGGAAGGATTGGCTAGAGAACCCTTAGATGACATTGAGCCCCAAAGTAGATTGTAATAACTTCTATGCTATGAAAACTTTAAGGTGGCTACCTGGAGGTCATTATATGTGCATTGCTATTGCTTTTGTTACGTATAAATCACCCGAGATATATAACACAATTTTAAAAACATTAAAAAGGATGAGGATCTTGTCCCACTGAGTTTATGGGCTTGCAAAAAAGTTGTGGGCAATATATGAATGATTTTAAAACTGACTTGTGGTCATGATATTGAGCCAACAGGCACTAGGCACTGAGTTAGGGCTTTATATAAACTCTTGATTTTATACCTTAAAATGCCCTATAAGGAAGATATTCTCAGTAGCCTCATTTTATAAATGATAAATGTATCTGTGAGGAGTTAAAGGATTTGCTTAATATTCCACAGCTTGAATGATATAGCAGCATAATTGGAAACCAGGATATATTTTATTTTAGAACCTATGTTCTTAATCCCTGGAATACCGCCTCCCCAGGGGAGGATGTTGAGTCAGTCCTCCATGCCCTGAAAGAGGTTTCTGTAACTTGCCAATATTTTGAATTTTCAATAAGGCGGTGAAACCCATGGGCTTGTGGATGTTAGTTCTTCTAGGGTTTTCCATGCAAATCAATCTCATCAGGCCACCCAATTCTACAGGAGGTAATTATATGGCCCTCTTTAGGGTGCACAGAGGTCAGATGTCTCCTATGGATAATGATGATTACATTGTTCCGGTGTCCCTTATCTGCAGGGCTACCGGGTCCTTGGATCACTAAGCTCTTGAGGAAAGAGTAAAGCAGGCAACTTGCTTCCTTTTTCATTCTTGCAAGGATGAGTGTTAGGGCTGGAATGAAAGCTGAAAGTTAAGATTACTTCCTGGCAGCAAATGTTGCTCTCTCTTTGCATCCAGTGTCCTCTCTGCTCTCTGGGCCTCTCTGGTGATTACTTCCTGCCACAGTCTCAGTTATTACACCTAACAAAATGGTATGTGTTGAGAGGAGAAACTAGGGAGGTCAGGTTCACATTTCCCTTATCACTTGGTTCATTTCTTCCATGTTCAGAACTCCCTTTGTCATCAGGGAGAAAGAGAATCAAGAAGAAGAGAAAGAAATGAGCCTGAAGTAATTTATAACCCCTAGGAAACCAGATTATTTTATACCAAAATGGTACTTTCTCAAAACCTCATCACTCATACCAGAAGTATTTCTTATATAGTAATATTCATAAGCATATGAAAATGCTATGTGCAGTTCAACTTGCTTAATCTGTGATCATTTTGCCTCTCTGAAGATTTGAGGAAAGGATATTATGCCATTATAGTGTTAAAACGCATCAGTGACTCGATCATTTGAAATGCTTTAATAAAAATGAATCCTGTTAGCTGATTCTGATTATCTAGTACCAGACTTTATAAGCTTTTAAGATATCCTCCAGTTGTCAGATGTTTTTCTATGAGACATTTAAATATTTAGATTCCATTCTTCCTGGCTATTCCAAATATGGGAAACAGCCTAATAGCAGAAATATTAACAAGATTACTCTGTGTACTGTCTTCCCTAATGGCGTTTGAAAAATCAAATCATGTTCCTTGATTATGTATCAAACAATTTTACTTGAAGTGAAGTAGCAGATAGAGACCCAGGATTCAGTCCTGTTAAGAATAGGTGTTTCCTATTGGGAATTTACCCAAAGGGAGATGAGTCATCATACCATAGAGACACCTGCATCTCCATGTTCAATGCAGCGCTTTTCACAATAGCAAAGATATGGAATCAGCCAAAGTGCCCCTCAACAGAAGAATGGATAAAAAAACTATGGTATATATACACAATG
>VMDO01007682.1:0-89465 GCA_007922755.1 Pedetes capensis | reverse complement strand
CAAGAAAACAATAAGTGATAAAGTGAAACATCTATTTAAAAACTCATTCATCTACTCTAAAAAATCTTAACTAATCATAAATCTTTAAATCTGTCTAAATTATACACACTAAATAACTTCACCTTTATAAGTAAGGGAGTACAATTAGAAGAAAGCTCTTCTGAAAAATAAGGTTAAGAAGAAATAAATAACTATTGTAGTTTGTTCCTTCATAAACATTTTAGAAAGACAAAATTTTCAGAGATTAGTTATTCCCCTAAGCACTTGCCTGCCTATCAAATATTATATTGTTAATTTCCTTCTTCTTGGTATATCACCTACTTTCCAAATATTTTCAGAGTTCTACCATCCCAGTTGAATTCAGCCAACAAATGTATTTATCTCTAAACATTTTGAGTGTTTTCCTTTAGTACTACATTAAGTCATGTGCATAATATGTCATTTTAAAATATAACTTAATGCACCCTGTTGCTTCCATTCCAATATCCTCTGGACATTCTACAGTAAGTTTGCTTTCAAAGATGTTTCCAAAAAGAAAAATACTTAAGTATAATATACTCTATTGACTGAAACCTGTATGATAAGCACTATATTGATCTAAAA
This sequence comes from Pedetes capensis, assembly GCA_007922755.1. Lineage (NCBI taxonomy): Eukaryota > Metazoa > Chordata > Mammalia > Rodentia > Pedetidae > Pedetes > Pedetes capensis. The sequence continues at coordinate 88,862 of VMDO01007682.1, read as the reverse complement.
ATTTCAACTGATTTAAGTTTCATAAATGAAAACTATTTCTAAATGTTAATGATACCATATACTTCAACTCATTATTTTGTATTACATATCAAAATAATTTAAATCATGTTATCATAGACTTTTGTCATTGGGAGTTTTAGGAACTCCAGGCCCAAATGAGGAAACTCTGGCTGTAAGATATGAAAGGATCTGTGTGTAGTATAATTTCCTATAAGCATAATGGAAGATTGACAGTCCTGCCCAGGATGTGTGCTATTTCATACTTCCATACCAGCTCCCAAGAAGCAAACAACCAGTGGAAATTCATAGTGCATTGCCCTGATAATCTCCATACCTATGGCTTCTGTTCTAAATGTAGTTATTACTGAGTAATTGAACTCTAGCTTTTTTGCCTTCCCATTGCTGTACTCAAAGATTGACACCTTTGGTACATCTTGACTTTGTGGGCTATATATTGGCTTCTTCTCTAGTGTATTTTACTGGTAGTTTAAATCTCCAAATTCAGCAATGTTGCACAGTGTCACAAATGCAGCTATCTTTTACAATATACAAGCCACATCGGATAGAGTATGGTGCTACTGTCATAAAGAGAGCTATGGCCACTTTTTTCAGTCACTGTGCAACCACATCAATGCAGCACAGTTATCAGGCCTCAGGAAATTCTTAACATTCTTAAGACAAACACAAAGAGGTAGAAAAGTCTTTCTCTTTGATAAGAATGTTCTACTTTACTAATAGTTTCATCAAATCTGAAATAAATGCTAAAAGATGGATATACCTAATTTATATACTTAGAATCTTGCCTACATTAATGGAAAGCCATCCATTTTATTTTTAAAACAATCTAGATTTTCTTACCCTAAAAACAAAACAAAAATACTGCACATGGGATTAAACCCTATGGATGAAACCACATGCAAGAGGAGTATAGGCTATGGGAAAATATGCCTTCATAATGTCATTTGCTATCTGTGTTGCTAACTATAACTCTTGCATATATAATTCCATTATACTTTTATAATTCAGGGTTTTCAAAATGCTTTTGAACCATTAATATATTTTCCTGGTTAAAATTCTTTGAGATGTTCTTAACAAGAGTCTTAGATAATGAATTTGGGCAAACTCTGGAACAGTCTTTACAGTATTATCATTCTCATTAATTTTCAGAACTACCCACTGTGTTGAGATGATTGTCATGGGCCTAAGACTTCAATTTGGCTAAATATTTTTGCATATATTTTAACATATAAGTAACTAACAGATGTTTAAACGTTCAGTTCATATGGAGAATATGGTTAAATGTGTTTACTCTAATTTCATGACTTCCTTGCCACACTAATTCTTATTTTACTATTTCTTCCTGTACTATATAATTTCTTCTATAGTTTGGTCTATAATGAACCAATAATTCCATAATCCCTTCAAAGATAACAATCCTTTAAAACATTCTGGAATTTAAGCCATTTGTGCATATATAATATTTAATATATCTAGCATCACTAGTTTTTTCAAAGAAAATACCTTAAGTTGGAACCCAAACATTGTTTTTATAAAACATACAGAGTTCATACAAAGCACAGAACTATAGTTTTACTTGTTCTTTTTTCCCCCCTTCTATTTCTTCTTCTTTTACAGAGTTGTGTCCACATATTCTTATTTAACTTTAGCAACCTGATATATGATATTGCCCTAACCTGTCAGAAAAATACAGGTAGGAGGCTAAACACAATATTACTTTAAGAGAGTTAATGCAGTATATAGTTCTATGCTTTCATTCATTTTCTTTTTTTTTTTCCACTTGCCTTTTGGTTATCTATGAAGGCTGCTTCTGTTTCCATTGTTTCATCCTTTAGCATTCACGTATCAGAGCAATAAGTATTTCATTACTGGTTTATCTGTCCAGAGGCTTGAGAAGCGGTAACAATTAACCCTCCCTTCACAGTGATTGATACAGGCTTTGCTTTCAATTTGTTCCACTACACAGATCATGAAATTCTGAATGCAATCATCCTCATTGACCTACACTTTCAAACACACAGCTACAATGAGACGAAAGTAATTATTAAAAGGAACACAAGACTACTGAGATCTGAAACAAAGTCTTTAAAAAATCTGTTAGATGACCTTCTGGTAAAATTGGCAAATTTTGATGCTAAGGAAAGTGATAGCTTTGTGCCCCTGTCTGGAAATATTCAATGCAAGGTGATCAATGTATATTATGGTGATTGTATTAGAAAATGTAGAAAGCCTTTGTAGAACTGTTGAGGACAGTGTTAAACTGTTAACATTATAGTTTAATCTGTGAAAATTTTTTTCAAGGAAACTAAACTTCCTGATTTGTGTAAAAAAACAAAAAAAAAAAAAACCAAAAAAACAAAAAAACAAAAAAAAACCTTTCATACAGCAGAGGATCCAGACTGGAAAAGCGGTACTTTCACTCGCTGAAGAGTTGCATTCTTCAGTTCCACACTTTCCCTCTCCCCTCCCTTTAGATGAAGATTCATAGTAAGAAATGAATACATTTTCACAAAGTGTGAAAAATAGCTTCAAATAAATATTAATCTACTGCAATAGATATATATGAGGAATGGAGAGGGGCTGGTAGAAGAATAGTGACTACAGAACTATATTAAAACAAGGGTTTCAGTTAAAGAAAATCAGGGTGCAAAGCGAGGCAGCAGGCCTGAGGCTCTAATCACAGAACAGAGTGATGGAGATGAACCAATACTGCATGGATTAGCAATGAATTATTTTGAACCACAATCATATGCCTGCACAGAAAAGAGGCAAAAACTAACCATTACTCATAAACTGATGGAGAGAGAGAGAGAGAGAGAGAGGGAGAGAGAGAGAGAGAGAGAGAGAGATTCACATGCTAAACTAATTCAGAATAATCAAAACCTAAAGACGTAGTTATACTTTAAGTAGCATTTTATTTCTAATGTATGCCATTTGCTAGATAATATGGAGTATTTACAGTATAAACTGTAAAGTGCTTGGATTCAAACAGGATTAAACCAACCATTTCTTTGAAGATTACAACATGATATATCTACTCCACTAACTATTCTTTTTTGTGCAATAAAACCATTTTTGATCACTTTAACACTCCCCCAAATTAAAAAAAAAAGTAAGCATTTAGTCACAAAGAAGAAACAGCACTCAAGGAATTAACTTCCTTCGGAGAATCTGAAAAATTCATATCAAATGAAGATTCGATTGTTAGAACTAATTTTGTTAGGAAGAAAAAAATCAAAACTGCTGGTAGCAAGAGATTCCTGAGATTCTTATGAACAGACTGTTTAAATGAAGAGCACTTTAATCAGTAGAGGAATCCTCACGTTTCTAATGTCTTGCTGTGCATTCTGCAGGTTATAGTAGCAGCTGGTAGAGGTCATATATCTTTTGTGAGCATCCCAAAAAGGCTCACTGCCAGACTGTTAAATTATGAATAAGCAATGAACAAAAGAATGCAGATACGGTGGTGACAAGATAATCCAAGCAAATTTATCTATGACAAATTTCACAGGATTAACAAATTACATTTATACAGAACAATAAAAATGTGCAAAAAAAATGATGAGCCTACTTTTCCTTACAGCATTAGGAAAACAAAAAGTCACCAATCCACTGCATATATTTAAATTTAACTCAATCTAAAGTAAGATACCTTTGCAACATTTTTGCATTTTAGGTAGACATAGACAAACATTATATAGCTGGTATATATTATATATATATGCTCATATAATTTATGTTATGAATAGTATTTATAAGTATGTGGCTTATATATAAACTGTGTATACCATATACCAAAATCTTATACAACAAAAATTCATTCATATTTAGGAATTGAATACATATATTTCCCATAAGTAGATTCTGAGCAATAAATTATTTTGCAGGTAAAAAATTCATGTTCAATCAGTGTAATACACATTAACAACTAAAATATCCCTATTCATTGATGTCTCCATTTTCTAGGACCTGAGAGAGAGGTTCTGCAAACAGTCTCAATTACTTCACTTGCCCTCACCCATAGATTATAGTGTCTTGAAGTAAAGTGCTTCTGAATGAAGTTTAAAACTAACATCTTTTTCAGTAGTGTCATAGTAAAAAGGAATATCCAGATATTTGGGAAAGACTATGCTAATTATAGCCGTATTCACATATAGGTGGCCTTTAATCCAATATTAACTTTTACCTTTATAATAGAAATCTTTTTACAAATTTTAAAAATGGAAAAAAATCTGTACCCTATCAGATGTAATCACATAGTATTGAGCCGACCTATGATTCCATAAAATGATGTTAAAATGCTATGTGGCACTACATTTCAAAATATGTGATATAAAGATATGTTAAGTTTTAATGATTTTATACTACATACCCAAGTCAGAGCCTTTTAGTCCTGCATTAGCTTGCTAATGATAATAAAATACCATAATCATATGTAATTTCTTTTAAGATGATCTGACTTGCTATTTTAAATTTTGTAGACTATTTTTTCACTTATATTTACTATTGACTTTTGCTTTTTCTCTTCAATGCTTTAGTAAAACATCTCTCTAAATAAGCTCTTCCCAATATTTTGCCAGGCAATTTTTTTAATGTAAACAAGAATTTTTGCTGAATGTGAAAGTATTTAATCAAGATACACATGCAAAATACTCACCTTTTTCAACCACAGGTATTCAAATATGGCTTGTCTAGTCCTTCCAAGTCCTGAAAATTCTACTACATATTTTATTTTTTTAAAGAAGCTATTTTGTTGACAGTATTACATCCCAAAATGTAAACATAAATGTGGCATGCTTGTCTACCACTGCAAATCAAGCATACATTCTTCAAGGGGCAGTGATGAAGTCAGAGCCTACAAAGTTTCCTAAAGTATAGTTATTGTCAAAGAATTCTTACATACCAGACCAACTCCTCTGGTTTCTGGCACAAACAAATAAAAATGTTACTGAAGACATCCCTTCTTGAAGATGTATGTGTGTGATGCCTCTGTGCGTGTGTGTGTGTGTATGCATGTGCGCATAAAAGAGGACTAAGTAATAACCTATCATTTATATACTTACTGTGGTCCACTTTTCACATGCTATCCTTTTAATTAAATGAGTTAGTAAATATAAAACCCTTGGAAAAGTAGCTGTTTATTAGCACACATTGTTGTTGTTAGGTGTCATTCAGTCAAGTCCAACTATATCGACCCTTTGTACAAGACAACAAAACACTCCATGACACTGTGCCATGCCCGGCACTATGTCAGTGCTTCTCTGCTATTCATTGGGTTTTCAATGGCTGATGGTTTTGGGGGAGCAGGCTGCCAAGTCCTTCTAGCATATAACGTTATATAAATGCTTGCTGTCATTGTAATGCCTGATAATTTGGTAGGAGAACAATTTGCACAAGTCTTTACATATTTCAAAAGACAATACCCAGAAATACAGTTGCCACTGAAGCATGGTATTCAGAAAGCCCAATGAGGCTGTTTCTAGCCACTCAGTGGGAAAACTATAACCAAAGATAAATGCCTCCACTGTACTCTTGAGACAAACTGAGGCACACAGGGAGGCACAACTACATGAAAGGAAGGGGACCCTAAGTACTACATTCACTGTGACTCGCGAAATATGCATCTATGGCAAAGTAATTATTCTGAAACCATTCACATAAAAATGTGGCCTAAAGTATATTTTTCTGTGGAGCTTGCCTACAAAAAAATTGGAATGTTAAAGGGTAAGGAGCAAATAATTCAAATGTTGATTCTTCCTCTAACTTTATAAACACTGTATTTCTAACGTTCTCCAAACACCTGATGAAGCACTGAAATAGGAAATACAATTCACTCTCTACAACATAACCATTCTTTTGCCTTTGGAACTTTTTCACATTGGCTCTGAAATATGACTTTGGAAGGTACAAAACTACAGGCCCCTCCATATTGGTATGAGGGTACACTTCTGTAGGAACCACCTAAATCTGCAGCAGAAACAAACCTGAATTCAATCTCTATCACCTCCTTTGGCTATACTATGTATCTATTTTCTGCTCGGTGCATAGGGATAACAGTTTCCTCATAGGGTGATAGGGAAACTAATGAGAAAATTGCTGTGTAGTATTAAATCCAGAGTCTGAAACATGATAGTATCTAATGAATGTTTATTATTATCTTATGTAACCTATTTTAAAATCCCATCAAAACATCTTTGCTAAAATTTGCTATAGTTTCATATATGTGTGTATATTTATGTATATATATGTATGTATATATGTAGTATATGTTGTCTTTTCAAGAACTCTAATTATTTTATAGTCATTAATTACAATATTTTAGAAATTGGATGCCTGTCTTTGCAGAACACTCAGTTAATACAAGTGGAGAAAGCCTTCTACTTCTGGGCAAGCACTTTACTACTGAGCGAAACCCCTAGCCCCTGACAGCCTTATAGTTCTATGAATTCTGCACTACTTACTTTTAGAAAAAGGTGATTTCTGACTCTCTATAATATTTTGCCACATACAATATTAGGGTAACTCTATAACCAAAGCAACTTCTCTAACAGGGCATATTATTCAGTGCTGTCCCTGGCACTAGTCACCATGGTCCATGGTAGAGGTTCAATAAATAAAGCTGAATGAAAGAGTCAATCAATAATTGCAGTCTAGGGTTAGGAGCACTGTGAGCCATAGTAACATGGGATTTTCATCTTGCTTCCCATGATTTTTTATACAAGATTACAAGTATTACAATTAACTCACCAAGATACTATGTTTTATAAATGTACACAGACAAGTTTAATTGTTCTTTAATCTTGTCACTGCCCTGGTCATTTTGGATACACTGGCAGTAACTTTATTCTTAAAAAGCCATGTCCTATTTATACACTGTAGTATTACTAATATTACTGCAAATTATTCTAACTATGCAAACTTAATAATGCAAACATCCTATTCACACTAATGAGGCCCAGTGCAGTAAAAAATACCATTCAGTTACAGTTGGTTTATTACACTGCCCAGTGAGGGGGAAAAAAAGGGCCACTATTTACTCTAAAAATACTAACATCATTAAATGCAAACAACTGAACTTTCCCATAAATTCTACAAGCTCGTACCTAATCATAGATTTAAATATTCTATTATGTGCAATCATGGTAACATTTAAATGTTAAACAGTATTTTTTTTTCTTTTGCAGTACTTGTAGGTTGAACCCAGGACCTCCCACATATTTTGCAAGTGCTCCACCACTGGGTGCTGACCCCAGCACACTTTTTATTTTTTATTTTGAGACAGGGTCTTGTTAAGTTATGCAGGCTGCCTACGGCCTGGAACCTACAATCATCCTGCCTCCACCTCCCTAGGTGCTGGCATTAGAGGTGTAAGCCACTACACCCAGCTAAAGAGTAATATCAATCAAGTAAGTTTCAATATAATAATTTCTTCACTAAGTTTTAGCCCTATTCATCCTAAGGAATTAGACATGTCTATAAAACACGGAAAGTTTCATTCTAAGCCAATTGCAATGGAGAACTTTTAAAAATCAATTTAAATGATTAAATGCTACAATGTAGGAAAAAGGGCCTATGTAAACATAACATTATATAACACCCAAGGTAGCTAGCCATGGTCTCCAGTGTGCTTAATTTTCTTTGGATTTAGTAGCATTCTGCATAAGAAAGGATCTCAGCAATTGAAAAAAGGAAAAACAGACTAAGGTTTACATTGGGGTCATTATTAACAGTAAAGCACTCAAGGAAGTTCACAATGGAAAGCATTGCTAGGAGTGTTTAAAACTTTTGTGATATAATTCCATAAATATCTCAAAACATGAAGCTCCATAGCAAAAAAAAAAAAGGAAAAGGAAAAAGAAAAAGAAAAAGAAAAAAAAAAAACACCTCAACGAAAGCAACTCTTCAAACTCCTTGCCCCAAAAAGTGTTGCTCCATAAATGCACATGCACACTTCTCTTCTCATCATGGGAAACCTCATCGCAGGGCAGGGGATCCTGGACAGCAAATTCTGCTTCAAATATATGTAATTTTAAAATGCCAGCGGACCTCAGACTAAGATCTGGAGCAGAGAAAAGAGTTGAAGGAGTCACAGAAATTCCAGCATTCCTATAAAATCATTTTGCCAACCATTACAGAGAATTGCAAGGTAAAGTCAAAATACATTACTAAAACTATCAAACTGTTCTAATTTGTGGGTTATATATAAAGAGTAATGTAAGTCAAGTGCCATGTCACAAATCTGAAATCCCAGCAACTCAGGAAAGTGAGGCAGGAGGATCATGAATTTGAGACCAGAAGCAGCCTGAACAACTAGAGAGTCCTGTCTCAAAATAAAAAATAAAAAAGGGGCTTGGCGTGCAGCTCAGTGTCAAGCACTTGCTTAGCATGTGTGAGGTCCTGGATTCAACCCCTTGGTACTACAAACAAACAAACAAACAAATAAATAGCAATGTAATTCTTACTGATTCATTGCTGAAAGATATGTTAACTACATATAACTTTTAGTCAAAAATAAAAGTCATATTTTAAAAGGACATACATAGACATAGATATCAAAACTTTACTCATAAAATATCACTAGGTGTTAAAAATACCACATGGAACTTTTTTAAAAAACAAAAAGCATCAAATAATGTTGAGTTCCCATTTGCTTCTTTTATAAAATCAAACCTAGTGATTGGCTAGGTATCTGTCAATTCATATATCAGAAATTGGAAATCTGAAAGGATGATGTAATGTGGTAGGGTCTTACATAATAAAGGTCATTATAACTCCTGACTCTGGAGCTATACAATCTAATATCCTCTCTGGTAAATCTACAATATGCCCATGCATTACAGTTCTTGTTGACAGTCTGTTGCCTTGGAAATATTTCATTATTTCAGTTTTTCCATTAATAGACCCTTGGCCTTGTGATATGAAGGCCATCCTATTTCATATTTTCAATTATCATTTAAGCAATCTTGTGGTGATATATATACATATATATACACATATATATACATATATGGAAGTGTTAGACAACACATATCATCATTTACCACTGTAGAAATATTTCTAAAAATGTCTCCATCATTACCTTTGCTTTTGAAGCCAAAACCCTATGCTATGGGAATATGCTTTGCAAACCAGCATGAGCACATCATGTTTGACACTTCTCTCTAACTTTCTTGGTTATACATCCATATAGTGGAACAACTCTGTGGCAATGCTATATAATTTGCAGCCTATTTGGAGTTTAAAGAAAGTCAAACAAGTTTATACACATACAGTTTTCAACTTGTTCTTTTAGGCTCTAAAGACACATTTTCTGTGTATATGATGCAGAGAATTTTAAGGAGTACTAAACTGTAAGGAAGGGCTGGGATTTAGCTCAGTTGGTAGAGCGCTGCTCTGCAGTCTCTGAGGTCCAGAGTTCCATTCCCAGCACCACAAAAATGGGAGAAGGACGTGGCAGCCCACTCCCAAGGCAATCCCGAAACAATCTGCCATTGAAAACCCTATGAGGGTCGCTATGAGTCAGACATGACTCGACAGCACCTAACAACAACAAACTGTAAGGAAAGACATTATCAGAAACAAGCCTCTGTAAGGAAATTTTTTATACCATATTTTTATACGCAGGCCAGACACTCCATAAATAAATACAATTCAAAAATATTTTTCTCTCTAAATTTTAGTTATGGGTATATTTGAAAAGCAGTAAAGTGTCCATAAACACCTTTGTGGAATCAATGATTTCAAAACCATTTTTTAATAAATGGGAGGATGCATGTCCACAGAAAATTGTCTTTCATAAACATATTTGTGTTCAACTTTGGCTGCACAGAAACACTATTAACCAGCAAGTTCTAAGTATAAAGTACAAACAAGGGTGGAATGACTCTTCTTAGTTGACACAAGTAAGGACAAAAAACACCCCCCCTTCTAAAGAAACCATCTGACTTCTCATTTTTCATTATAAAACCAAATCAACTTACATGTGTAATGTTTACACTTAAAGTGTTAAGAGCATTTAAAACCCTGATAATAAAGTGAACTCTTGGGGAATAAAACAACTGTTTGGATAATGGGCCAAGTTTGTGGTTATTACTGTTTGAAACAGTTTATAACTCCTTCCTTCCTCTCCTCTACAATGTGCCTTCTGTCCCCTACCCTGTTATTACTCCTCCCTCTCCCTATAGGTTAAACTTTCTCAGATCCAACCTTTAAAATGACAGCACCCAAGCTGAACAAGAAGATGCTATTAAAGGGCATTAAATTAAATATAGTATATCCTCCTACAACTTCAATCAGAATTTCAGACCAAGTGTTATTTAGTTCAGCTCTCAAGTGGAGCAGAATAACAAATCGCATACTTTGATTTACCTTCTTCGAATGCCAAATGGAGACAGGTGATAAAGAACGCACTCATGCACAGGCTATGAAGTTTCCCCCAGAAATTAATTCTATCTTTGAGATTCCTATCTCAGAGAAATTCCCAAAATGGTACACAAATAGGCCTCTGCTAGAGAGATTACTGGGGCCATTGGGTAAATAAATGCATTTCTACTAGAAGAACTGGGAAGGAAGGAAGGAAAGAAGGGAGGGAGGGAGGGAAGATGAAAAGAAGAGGGAAGCGGGAGGGGGAAGGAAATCATTTATAAACTTCTGATTTCAAAAAGTATTCATCACCACAGTAGATAAAAATAATCATTTAAAGCCTCGTAAAACACTCTGAGAAATAATTTTTTTCTACCTACAAGAGTGAAATATTTAACACGTTTATTCTTTCTGAAACATTAACACTTAAGAACTAAACTGTTCTTTTTTAACTATCCTGAGATGTCAGATTTTCTAGTTTGGGAGCAATAGCTAATGTATGCATTTAACATCTTTAATAACTGGATTATTTACTCTCCCATATAAATTTTTGCAGAATTATCTAGAGTTTAGAATTAGTCGAGTATGTACCTACCTAATCAAAGTATTTCCTTAATCCTGATAATTATTGCAATCTCTTATAAAGGAAACAAGCAAAAGTACAGTAGGTTTTTTAAATGAATAAATGTCTGAATAGCTCCCTATCTTCTTTTGATGTATGTTGTATCAAAAGCTATATTGCATCAAAAATAAAACTGTCCATGTAATAATTAAATTTGCAACCAAACACTTCCCTCAGCTTCTTTTCAAGTTCTCCTAAGCCTGTGAGGAAAGCAAACTGCTGGGGGTGGGGGGAGGGTGGCTATCTCTGTGTTTGTTTTCTTCATGAATCAGTGGATAATGTTTCTTACTTCCTACTGAGCTTTTCCTCTTTGGAGACAGAGAGAGATATTCACTTTGCTCACACCGATATGCTATATGCAATTAACGTCATTAACGCTGTCAATTAATAGTAAATAGGATGCCAAACAAAATAGGCTGGGTGGACAGCAGGAAGAAAAACCACGCTGGGGGTAAGGGACGGAGCGCTTAGTTACCCTGAAATCTAGCAATGCTATTCACGTAGGAGGGTGAGAGATATTTTTAACAAACTCCCTTTTCCTTTGGCTCTACTAGTTTAACTTCACACAGACATGCTCTACTGAGCCCCTTGCCTGGATATGTAATTCTCACCAGGAACTTTTTAAAACACAGATCCCCAAGCAGTAACTAACGGGGCATAGATGATCCAACTGCAGACACATTTCGATCTCGCTGTTTGTTTGCTTATTTGGATTTAAGGGGCTGCTTCTTTTTTTCTTTTTTTTTTTCTGGGAGGGCGGATGGAGCGTAGAGACGGAGGAGAACGGAGGGCAGAGCAGGGGACCCATAAGTTGCCGGGGCTGAGGGTGCAGCCCGGGCTGTGGGGTGGCGGCGGCTGAGCGCCTCGCTCCGCCCGGCCCGGCCTAGCAGCTCCGCTCGGAGACGGCCCCTCCGCGACACATTCTGGGCCTGGCGCGAGCGCCTTGCTCCCCGCCCCCGGCCTCCTCCTCTTCCACCTTCTCCTCCTCCTCTCCTCCTCCTCCCGCTTCTCGCCTGCCTTCCCTCCCCCTCCCCAGCCTCATTCCCTTCCTAGAGAGCAGCTGCCAAGGGACCTGCGGCGGCCCCGGGGATCCCCCGGCCCCCACCCTCACCGCTGCTCCCCGTCACACAGCAGCAGCGCCTTCTCTCTCTCTCTCTCTCTCTCTCTCTCTCTCTTTTTTGTTTATTCATCTGTTCTCTTTTTTCATTTCCATTTTTTCTTTCTTATTCTTTCTTTTTTCTTTTTCCTTCTTTCCGTCCCTCTTTCATTATTATTTTTTTCAGTCAGCGAGTCACTCTATGCGCCGAGCCGAGGTGGTGCGACTGCTCGGGGAGCGCGGCGCCGCCGCCACCGCCGCCGCCGCGGGCGGACAATGCGCGGAGCCCGCGGGCTAGCGCTCAGCCTCGAGCCCCCACGAGGTCCCCGCGGGCTCGCGGCCCAGGAGGCGGGCGGCGAGGCGGGCCCCGCGCCTTGGCGGCGGCGGAGGCGGCGGCAGCGGCGGCGCGGGAGCAGCGGCCCCGGCGGCAGGTTCAATAAACAGAAAAGTGTTACCGTTCTCGCCTGGAAGGATCCTGCTGAAAGCTGGGCTTGGTGGGCGCCATCTTCCTGCTATTTTTTTTCCTCTCTTACTTTTTGCCTCTCTCCCCCCTCCCGGAGTGGGGGGCGTGGGGAGGGCGGGGGTGTGCGTGTGCGTGGGGTGGCGGGAGTGAGTGCGGGCTTGCGCGGCGCTCAGCGGCTGCCCGGCGGGCGGCGGCCGTGGCCGTGGCCGTGGCGGCGGCGGCGGCGGCGGCGGCGGCGGCCGTGCTGCTGAGGCTGGGAGGCTACGGAAAAGTAGCGGGGCCGGAGCCTGGCCGGCGGCCGGCCGCCCCCTCTCGCCGCCGGAGCTCCCCGCCGCGGGTCGCCGCCTCCTCCGCCGCCTGCGCCTTCTCCTCCCCCTGCTCGCCCGCCGTTGCCGCCGTCCATGCGACGCAGAGCGCCAGCGGCCCGGGCCGCTCCGGCCCCCGAGACATGCCGGGCGCGGGGACAGGCGGCCGGCGGAGGCGGAGGGGACGCAGCGCGGGCGGGGGCGGCGGCCGCGCCGTCTTGCGGGCGGCCGGGCCCCGGGCCCCGCCACCTGAGGGTTCGCGCCCTAGCGCACCGCCACACCTCCCGCACGCGGTCACCCCCTGCCGCCGCCGCCGCCGCCGCCGCCGCCGCCGCCGATGGCTGATCTGTGGCATGTGGGGCGCACGCCCTCCCGCCTGGGGATGGCCGGGGACTAGGCCGAGAGGGACGTGAAGGGGGAGGACACGAGGGGGGCTCTCAGCTTGACCGCTGTGAAAGTATTTCTGGGCATTTTCCAGCTGCTTTGCTCCAGAGCGCTCTCTCACACAGAGACACACACACCCTTTTCTCTCTCTCTCTCTCTCTCTCTCTCTCTCTCTCTCTCTCTCTCTCTCTCTCTCTCTCTCTCTCTCTCTCTCTCTCTCTGTGTGTCTCTCTGTGTCTCTCTGTGTCTCTCTGTGTGTGTGTGTGTCTCTCTCTCTCTCTCTCTCTCGTTTGGGGACTGGGAAGCTCGGCTGCTGGCGCAACAACGCCACTCAGTTGCAGTTTCAAACACTTCCCTTCTCTGGAGTATCTGGAGTATCGCAGCACGGAGGAAAGAAAGGGGGGGGGCAGTCGGAGGCCACTGGAGTGAGCTGGGGCCAGACGTCGTCCAGGACCCGCCTTCGGGGACAGCGGAAATAAACGCGAGGGGGAGGGAAGGTTGTGCTGGCCCAAGCCAGGGGACTCTGATAGCCCTATAAGCGGGCGCGGCTGCTGCACAGGCACCTTGTAACTCTGGCGCTCTCAGCCGCGTCACCAAAACCCGGAGCATCTCCATTATTCACGCACGTACAAATAGGCAGACACTAGTGTTCACAGGTGAATCCCTGTGTCCAAAACCAGTTAGATACAAAAAACCTTCTCTGGGCTTAGGTCCTGGTACCTGGGAATAGATTGCTGGCCTCAGGATCTAGCCCAGCCGTCTCCCCATTTTACAGCTCAGCAAGGCCTAGAGAAAGGGCAACTCGGTGCAGGGCCGGCTTTGAAATCCTGTTACCTGTTTAGACCCTGGGCAGATCGTTTTCTCCAGTAAGCTGCTCTGTAGCATGAGAGCAGCTTTTTACACAGAGACTTGGATCAGTCATGTGTCCACCAGGCAAGAAGGACTCCCAAAGCATTTCCATGTTGAATAAATGAAAGAGCTTGATGGAGAACATCAGTCTAATGCGAGGCTTTACATTTTGCTTTAAACTTTAGAGGGTAGGGGAGATCTGAAAAGGGTCCCCTTCAGTCCTACTAGTCCAGTAAAGTAGGTCTAGGACATGGAAACTTCTACTGAATGCATGACTTTTTCATGGCAGAGATGTGTTAATCTGCATGATGGTGTTTGAGTTCTCTCTGGAATACACTCTACAGGTAGGAGAAAATAAGAATGAGAAATCAACTGGAGTGGAGAGTGCTGCCTACAAGACAAACACCAACATGGGCTAGTAGAGAAGGGGGAAAAGTTGCCATTTGGAAAGTCTGGGTCCAAGACAACCAGCCTTGGGCATTTCTGCCCAAAGATGACTAATAAGAGATGCTTCTGTTCTCCCAACAGGCAGGCCACTCTGCTTGAAAAACCCCTATTCCTGTCACTCCCTCATCAGAATCCCCCAAAGTACCTTTATTTTATTATTATTATTATTATTATTATTATTATTGTAAAATGATGTGTCACCCTTCACTTTAGTACACATATCCAGGTTTCCATGTTGAAACAACGTGCCTCTCAGAGCCCCCTAAGCCTGACATGTTGGTGGCTCACAATTCTAATGAAGTGCCAGAGGACAGGAGACTTCTGACTCAGACCTTACCTCAAGCACCTGCCAATAATCTTCTTGTCCCATATGACTCACTTTTCTGCCCCCAAATTAACTAAAATTAAAGACAGTAACAGGTGTCATCATATCTAAGTAACAAAACTACAGAAGGTAACATTTTTCACAGCTAGCAACCTCCCTTCTGTCAATGTGAAAGAACATCAAAATCGAGGGAGGGAATAATGCATCCAAAAGGCTAGAGGTTAGAGTTGATTATTTTTAAGGCCTTCATCTTTAGAACTGCAGTGGTATTCAGAGGTTTGACAGATGGCCCAAACTGAAAGATGAAGGTGGAAAGCACCATTGCAGCTTTCAGTGTTGAGGTAGCAGAGACTATGTTAACTACCCATGGAGGCTCCTGACTTTAGGAAAAATGGGCCCCAAGATCATCTTTCTCCAAATAACAACACTAACACTCAGAGCAAACCTAAAGGCTAAAAATTCAAGACCGCATCTTATGCCCAATTTATATCTCATAGGTCAGTTCATGTTCCCCAGAGGTCCCTGAGACTGTCCCATCCAAAGGCCATCTGACATTTCTGACCCTTTACTCCCTACTTCACATACCATGCTATTGTAACTACTGCCTGCACTTCCTAGTTAAAGTGACCGCCAGATTCTATTGTCATTTAAATGTTTTACACATGACAAAAACCATACCTGAACCATGAAAAGGAAAAATCTAATTCTTTTCTAGTCCTTTATGTTTGAGAGATTCCCAGATCTTTTGTATTAAAGGTTCTTGTAATCACTGAAGTAAAACAAGACCAAAATAATTTAAGCCAAAAATCTCTTTGACAAGATCTAGCCCCTTTCTGAGTTATTTTCAAGACTCCTTTGAAAATTTCCAACAATAAGCAGAGCATATAATGAAGTCTTCTACAGATATTTGCAATACTGAGCATGAACTTGAAAAACACCCAATGTGTTATGCAAAATCTCCTCTGATCACTGGGCCATTGGTTCGAAGGCACAAAATATGGCAATGATAGATTATCTTAACCTTTTCAGTTTAAATACTGTTGGTTCAAATCAAAGGTTCTCAAATCAATGAAGTTTCAAATACAAGGTAAAAATAGGAACTGTTATTTGAATTATGCGTTGTGTATATTTTAAGTTAAATGCCATTGGCAGATCTCTCAGATGTTTAATCTTGTGCAATCTGGGAAACACAAATATTTAATTTCACACTCTTGTGTGCTCTTTTTCCTTCCATCTACTTTAAAATTGAGCCCCACACATGAGTTTACCCTTTTGATTACCTTGTTTGTTTTTCTCAGTGCATTTTTGTGGATTATATTTTCAATAAAATCTTGAAACATTGAGAATTGTCCTTAAGGAAAAACTTGAGGATAGTAGGGCAGTTAGTGGTGGTAAGTTTCCTCTTCTAACTGAATCAAAGAATGTTTACTATTTCAATGACATCTCCATAAAAAATATGTTTAGGATAAATGCAAACAACTCATACGTTAAAACTTCTTTCTCACCACCTACCCTAACTTTGTAAAATTTCCTTCTTGTATCTCTACATCTTACCTATTTGCATCATAATGCGTTTAAGATGAATACTTAACAGCGCCAAAGAGACTCGGATTTCATGTTGTAGTTCCCTGTAGTAACAGGTGACATGATAACACTATTATGTAGAATTGCAAGTCTGCCGCTGCACGTGAAAATCGTTTCTGTTCTATTTGGAAACAAATGATCAATCAGCCTCTGGTGATCAATTGCCCCTGGCTGTCTGTCAGCGCGGGTCCGCACCCGGCAGAGACTTTGAGAAAATTCTGCTGGAAGGGGATAAGGATCCCAAACTTTGCAAAAGCACCTAGTGCGGCGTCTCAGACTTCGCTGCAACTCTTTTCGCTACTCAGGGCTGAGGCTCTAGATCTGGGGCCAGGCAAAGGGCAAAGGATGATTTCACTTCGCCAGTGTCCTGGAGTGCTTTTCAGTCCGGATTGTGATTTTTTTTTTTTTTTCTTCCTCATCTATAGTAGTATAGGGGCAGGCAAAGTGAGCTCTGGCGAGGTGCGTGTGTGTTGTAAAGCTCAAAACAGGAGCAAAGTGAGTCCCACCCCAACACCCGGGGCGGGGGCACTATCCCAGCTCAGGCGGGACTACTCACCGCTGCTGGTAGGAGGTGATGCCCTGGACGTTCTGCGGGGTGCCGTTGGCCGCGGCGCCGGCCCTCCCCATACCCGCACCGGCCGGCACCCCCGCGGCCGCCCCGCCGGCCGCCGCGGCCGTCACCTGCACGCTGAAATCCGGAAAGATTCGGATCATCGCCACGGCTTCGGCCCCGGGGCGCGGTGGCTCTGGGCTCGGGCTGGCGGGGTCTCGGGCTTAGGCTCGGGCGGCGGCGGCAGCAGCAGCGCGAGCAGCGGCGGCGGCAGCAGCGGAGCCAGGCACCAGCCTGCAATCCCATTAGTGAGACGCGGCCACTGTGCGCGGCGGAGAGGCGCTTTGATGTGCGCGTAGCGGACTGGGGGGGCAGCGAGCTGGAGGAGGAGGTGCGGGGGGCGTGCGAGGGACTTGCAAACAGCAAAACGTGTCAGGGTGGGGCCTTTTTTCCCTTTTGGGGGGCAGCAGTTCTCCCCCCTCTTTCCAGGATGTTGCTCTCACTGGCTGCTCCGGCTGCGCCGCGCGAGCCCAGCTGAGGGAAGAAGGGGAGGGGGTGGTGGAGGAAGGATGCACCGGGAGGCTTGGCAAGGACTTGGCCGGTGCAAGGGAATGACGGGCAGTGGAGGGTGCATTGCTTTCCCGCCCCCCTTTAACACACACACACACACACACACACACACACACACACACACACACACACACACACACACGGCACTTCCGACCCAAAGTACAAGACTGAGGCGCTCTCTCTCCCCTCCTTTCTCTAGAGAAATAACCACCATTCAGGCAGGCTCGCGCCTCCCGCGGCTTCCAGCAACCTGGACTTCAGCCCGCGGGTGTAGGAATGGGGGCGCAGAGCCTCCACTCCTAGCCGGGACCCCTCTTTGCCTGCCTTCTGCACACCATGCAGCGCGGGAGCGTTGCCAAGCGCAAGTTGGGCTCCCGGAGAACTTGATACTTATGGAGGAGAGATGGTGTGCGAGGCAGAGGGGGGAAAAGCCGCTTTTGTGCAATGGAGAGTTTGTTCCCCTTATAAGAAAGGGCTCTTCCCGCTCCTGGTGGGCAGGCGTGTTGGTTCTGGGAAAACTTGTGAGGTGAGGACTGTAAGTCCTGCCAGAGGAGCCCCGGTGTGCCCTGATGACCCACCTCTAATACTCCCCTTTCGACCCACGGTACGGATTGATTAGCAGCCACAACTGAGAGCAACTCTGCCAATTCCAACCACCAGGGAAACAAAAAGAGAAAACACGTGCATTTATTTCCTGGTGCGTGTCTCCCACTTCTCCACATTGTTACACCAGCCTTTCATCAGGGGTGAGGAGGGTTCCTCGAGACTTGGGTGCTCGTTTTTAAGTGAGACTTGCACGCCTCCTCACTTGGCTAGGGGGTGGGACAGTGGGAGTTGATGGTTTTTCCCACCCTCTGCGCGGGACCTCCTGTTGCCCCACTTCCTCCTTTTCCTTCCGGCCGGCTACCGAGTGGGATCGGAGTTGCGAGCTGTGGGTGCAGCCCCAGGGGGATGCTGGGCGCGGGCTTCCCTCCCCTGTGCGCCCGTACTCCCTGCACGACTTCGCTGGTGCTGCCGATGGTTTCCCCCTGTCATTCTCTCCTTTCCACTCCCTGCGCGCTGAGGCCCAGGCGCCGTAGCCCGGGATCTGGTACCCGCCGCACCCTCAGCCCAAGCCCAAGTTGGGCTCTGAGAGGCCCGGCCGCCCCAGCCCTCGGCCAATAGCGCCTCGCCCGGCGAGCCACCTGCTTAACCCTGTGAGCCGGAGGCCCAGCCAGCCCGCCGGGGCCCGGAGGGCCAGGACGGATTGGCCAGAAGTTGCCAAGACAGAGAGTGGCAGAGACTGGCCGGCCCAGCATCCCCGCACGGGGTCCAGGGGCCTTACGCCTGCCTTAGCTGCAGACCCAGGCGTTCACTCCCACCCTGAAGGCTCTGGAAAACAGCCAAGCCGCACAAAGGCCCGTCCTCTCCCCAGTGGCTTCCTGTGCCTGCCAGGGCAGCCTCTGAGCCTCCCTAACCCAAGTCAGTTTCCGGAGGAGCCTCCCGCGCCCGGCAGCCATAGGGAGACGGAGGGAGGGAGGCAGCTCTCGCTGGCCGGGACCACGGCGCAGCTGCGTTTCCATTTTCCTCTCAAAGAAAATGCTTTGGACGGCAGATAATACCAGGAGATATGAAACTGCTTCGTCCCCCACGTGTCGCACGTAAAAAGAATCGTAATGAGCATCTGTGGCTTGTGCGAGAGATCCCACGAGTTAGTCTAAGACCTAAGCGAGGTCCTGACTCTCTCCTTCCGGTCACTTTCTAGCTTAACCACTAGAAACCCCAGGCAGAAAACAAACGCAAGGTCCTTGGACCCCGGTTGAGGGCGCGGGGGCGGGGCTGGTGGAAAGCCGCCTCACGTGAGTAGCAAAAATGGTCCTCGTCCCACGCACAGTCCATCAGGGCTGTGCTTCACGGGTTGACTTGGATCTCTGCGCTCTCATCTCCCCAGCCCCATCCTCTGGTGAAGGGATCTCAGATGCCACTCCTTGACTCTTCCCAGACTTTTCTGTTCAAAGAATTGGAGTTCATGCCCAGTCCAGAGCAGTCAAGAATGAGTTTTAGGGGCTGGTAAAAGTTTCTTCTGACTGCATGGGTCAATATTGTAGGCCTGAGGAAGCCCAGTAAATGCCTAACGAATGAGGCTAAAAACGAACTCTTAGGGGGCAGTGGCTTTTTATAAAATTACATTTGACTAAATTATTGGCCCATTGTGCCACGGTACTGTGCCTGCCACCTATGTCTCCACCAAACAATTGAAGGAGGCTCCCATCAAGTGGCTCCTGCCACCATGTGATTCCTGTAATGTCATGCAATATTTCAAGCTGGATCCTGTTGACCCAGAGGCAATCTCAAGGTGCCAAGTGAGACACAAAGGAGAGAAAACCCTGTTTGAACAAAAGAGCAGAATTTTTAAAAAATGTTTTTCCCTTTTAAAGTCTTTCTGCACAATCAACTAAGTTATATCTATGGACAAAGATTATCACTTCTTTAACTGTTGCAGTACCAATTCTATGAAGGGATGAGGCCACCAATTACATTTTATTTACTACTTATTTTGCGGTATAGTTGGTCTGCAAGTATGACCTTGTTTCCCTTTCTTTTTGGAGGGCCAATTTTTCTTTAAAGACTAAAGGGCAAAACTGTCCCAATAGAAAGTATATAAGAGATAATTATTAGACACTTAACACGACATACACTGAAGCCTCTTCAATTAAATGTTATACTATTAAAATAGTTAAATGAGCACATTCAACTTCAAAGTTCCAGGCTTTCAAGTACTCATGTTTAAGAGAATCAGTATGACTCCTGCCCTACAGATACTTCCTTTTCTAAAATAGAAATACACAAAATACTCGAAGACGACTTGCATATAGTTTACCTTAGGATGTACATGTTAAGTCTTTTCAGTACTTTATTCTTACAGGTATAGTTTCTGAAGTTTGGTTTGCAGGCATAAGGGACAAATTCTGTGTGGGATCTGCTTATCTCCATGTTCATTAAACACCTAAAGCAAAATACAAGTTTATTCTGTCATTAGTAATTCAGATTCATCACTCTGCTTCTTCAGTTAAATCTTTACGTGCTGGCAGCTGTTTTGAAATATTTTGAAAGTTGCTTTGGCATTCACCCAACCAGAAGAGCTCCAGTTAGAAATAAACCATATAGTTTATCATTTTATAACTTCCCTCTACCCAAATCTACATATTATTGCATGTAGAGATATAGAAAAGGATTGTATAAGCGAGGTGTGGCTGCACATGCCTGTAATCCCAGCACTCAGGAGGCTTAAACAGGAGGTTTGACACAAATTCAAGGCCAGCTTGGTCTATGTAGGAAGTTCAAAGCCAGCCTGATCTACACAGCAAGTTCTAGAGCTGTCTGGGCTACACAGCAAGACCTTGTCTCAAAAAACAAAAACCACAATAAATAAATAAATAAATAAATAAATAAATAAATAAATAAATAAATAGAAAGAAAGAAAGAAGAGGATTGCGTGTTTTAATCCTGCATATACATGTGATATATACACAGCTATCACAGCTATGCATTTACATCTTCATCCTTATTGTCATGTACAACTGTGCCTTTTGCTTACTTGATAAAATCCATTCTCTGGAGATTTATTTCCATTTACTTAAATGGTTTTACTTTGATTTTTACTATTTGCTGTCAGAAGCTGCCAGTGACAGGTAGGAGGAGAAATGCTACAAAGATTCATTGTATCTAATTTTTGCTTTACTTTGGCCAGATATTTAGGAGGAAAATAAAATAGTATATAGAGATCAGGATAAGATAAAGCAAGACAGGAAACAGCATAAAACCTATGTACAATGAATAAGCATAAGATATGATTTACTCTAAAAGGTTGGATGTTTTTACTGAAATGAATAAATGGCAGTAAGAGATATTTTTATATAAAGAAATTCACAAAATATACAACAATCTGGGCGACTTGACTGTAGGAAGAGTCATGAGCTAATATTATGACCCTACCATACCATGAGAGGGATATTTACATTCTGTAGAGGGGTTAAATATTTGATTTAATTTTCCATCTTCTCACTCCTCAATCCAAATGAAATTCAAGCTCTTACTGCTAAATTTTCCATGCTATTAACATGTTCTCTAGTCCATTCAAAAGCAAAACAATAATGTCATGGGAGAACAAAATAACATAAACTTAGCAAAATGGCTTTTCTTGATATTCTAGAAGAGAAACTAAGGAATTAAGATAGAATATCCAATAAATCATTATAATATATGTGTATTCATATATAATATATAAAAAGTTCTGAGGTTTTTTTATCTTAATACTACATATGGTAAACATTGAAATACCTCAAGATATTGTGTTCAACTGTTTCTCAGAAGATCTTATAAATGTATAGTTAGAAGAGGTTAGTTAGAAGAAAATCCTTTATTTTTTAAAACTCAGTAGCAGGAAGCAAGGAAGGAAGGATTATTCAGAAAGATTAGGGTGAATGGAGAAAGGTCTCAGTGATCCATATTTTTTTGTTGTTGTTTTTTGTTTTCTTTGGCTTTGTTTTCTTTCTGCAGTACTGGTGCTTGAACTCAGGTCTTTTCTCATGCTAGGCAAGCACTCCGCCACCAAGTAATACTCCCAGGCTCCGTGTGTGTGTGTGTGTGTGTGTGTGTGTGTGTGTGTGTGTGTTTTGTTTGTTTTTGTTTTTGTTTTTGTTTTTGAGACAGGATGTTGCTAAATTGCACAAGCTGCCTCTGTCCTTTAGCTGCAATCCTCCTGCTTCTGCCTCCTGAGTAGCTGGGATTATAGGCATGCACCATGGTGCCTAACCATATTTTTTGTTAAAATATTATGGCACATATTATCCCAAAGCATGTGTAAATCAACAGAATCTAACTGAAGATAAATTTATTCTTAAATACAAAATAACTGCATCCTCTCAACATATTGTTTCTAAATAGTAAGCTTTTGCGTTATTTCTCATGATAGTGGATTTGATTTTGGAGTTGAAATAGTTCTAATTTTTAGGGAAATGATTTCAAATCGACCTATGATTAGAAAGAAACAATTGCTGGTTTTAGTTTTGCATCGTTGGTTACTGTTAGCACGACTTGGACTTGCATAAAGCTGGGCATATGTTGGTACCTGCACCACAGATCCAGTAACCCATGCTATTTTTTGTTTCGGTGAAAATTATATATCTTGCTAACTTCAACTTTTGTTTGTTTGACTAGTTTCTTCCAGATAAATATGGTCATATAGCCAATGGACTTTTCTTCACTGAATTTGTTCATTGATTGTAAAATTATTAATTCAATGCCTGATTGAAGGAGTAGCTAATTGCTTTGGATTTAAATTATTTTTTTCAAAATAAAAACAACCATACAAGGTGAGTTTTTACATGAATTTTTCATTTTCAGAAGGATAGGAAATTGTATAAACCTAATCACACAGCAAATCAAACAAATAGTTTTATTAAGCTCCATGCTGAGTCAACCATTCTGTTTTTATTAAACTGCTATGTCCTCTCACCTACAGGGATAGTCCTCAGACTTCAGTGTGCATCAGAATTATAAGAAGTACTTATTAAAACACAAATTCCTGGGCCTTATGAAAATCTTATCCCATAAATCCAATCCAAGATAGGGCCAATAATTTGCATTTCTAACAAGTTCCTGTGTAATGCTGATGCAGTTATCCAAGAACCTTATCTGAGAACCCCTGACCTAGAGTATTTAGGAAAGAAGATCTTGATTTTGCTACAATCTGAATGAGTGGTCAAGGACACGGTATTTAAGTTCTCTTGGCTTCAGCAACCTGATATTCATTCAATCTAGCAAAAATGAATTTATCCTGTATGATGGGAATTCAGACACAGTTCCTTACTTTAAGGAACCATGGTTTATTATCAGGGGTAGACATGTAAAGAAACACACCGCAGAAAAGTATCCTGATGGCAATAATAGGTTTATGTAAAAGCCCATAAGCAGCATGGTTGTTGAGGAGCTAAAGCCAATCAGGAGTAAACAGGGTCAAGAGCTTGGAGTGAGAATCCCATGCTCTGAAATGAACGCAGTTCTACCATTTATAAACTGAGTGACTTCAATTTGTTTACTCTAAGTCTCAGTACCTTCATTTATAAAACTAGGAATATAGTTCTCAAAGGATTGTTGTTGTGTTATTGTTGTTGTTAGGTGCCATCGAGTCGAGTCCGACTCATAGTGACCCTATGTACAGCAAATCAAAACACTTGCCCATTCTGTGCCAGGCAAACCATCTTATTTATGTTTAAGCCCATTGTTGCAGACACTGTGTCAATCCATCTGGTGGAGGGTTTTCCTCTTTTGCATTGACCTGCCACTCTCCCAAACATGATGTCCTTCTCCAGGGATTGATCTTTCCTGACTATATGTCCGAAATATGGAAGACGCAGTTTAGCCATTCTTGCTTCCAAGGAGCACTCTGGTTGCACTTCTTCTAGGACAGATTTGTTGGTTCTTTTGGCAGTCCATGGTATATTCAATAGATGTCTCCAGCACCACAATTCAAAAGCATCAATTCTTCTCCTGTCTCTCTTGTTCAATGTCCAGCTTTCACAACCATATGATGCCACTGAAAATACCATGGCATGAGTCAGACTCATCTTCGTCTTCGATGTGATATCTTTGCTTTTCAATACTCGAAAAAGATCTTTTGCCACAGCTTTTCCTAGAGCAATGCGTCTTTTGATTTCTTGACTGCTGCTTCCACGGGTGTTGATTACAGAGCCAAGAAAAGCAAAATCTTGGACAACCTCAATCTTTTCTCCATTTATTGTGAAGTTGCGTGCTGACCCAGTCATAAGGATTTTTGTTTTGTTGATGTTTAGTCACAACCCATACTGAAGGCTATGATCTTTGATCTTCATCAGTAAATGTTTTAAATCCTCTTCACTTTCAGCAAGCAGAGTTGTGTCATCTGCATAACGCAGGTTGTTAATGAGTCTTCCTCCAATCTTGATGCCGCATTCTTCCTCATAAAGTCCAGCTTCTCGGATTATTTGCTCAGCGTATAAATTGAAGAGATAGGGTGAAAGTATACAGCCCTGATGCACACCTTTCTCAACTTTAAACCACTCACTGTTACCTTGTTCTATTTGAACAACTGCCTCCTGGTTCATGTACAGATTTCTCATGAGCACAATTAGGTGTTCTGGTATTCCCATTTTCCGAAGTGTCATCCATAATTTGTTATGATCCACACAATCAAATGCTTTTGCGTAGTCAATAAAACATAGACATCTTTTTGATATTCTCTGCTTTCAGCTAATATCCACCTGACATCAGCAATGATGTCCCTACTTCCCCGCCCTCTTCTGAGTCCCGCTTGATTTTCTGGTAATTCCCTGTCTATATACTGCTGAAGTCGCTTCTGAATGATCTTTAGTAGAATTTTGCTGGTGTGTGATATTAATGATATTGTCCGATAGTTTGCACATTCAGTCGGATCCCCTTTTTTGGGAATAGGCACAAATATGGATCTCTTCCAGTCAGTTGGCCAAGAAGCTGTTTTCCAAATCTGTTGGCATAAACATGTTAACACCTCCAGTGCTGCATCTGTTTGTTCAAACATCTCTATTGGTATCCCATCAATTCCTGGAGCCTTGTGATTCGTCAGTTCTTTCAAGGCAGCTTCCACTTTGTCCTTCAACACTATTGGTTCCTTTTCATATGCAACCTCTTGGAATGGTTGGTCATCTACCAATTCTTTCTTGTATAATGACTCTGTGTATTCTTCCCATCTTCTTTTGATGTTTCCTGCATCTTTAATATTTTCCCTGTAGAATCTTTCACTACTGCCACTTGAGGCTCGAATTTTTTCTTCACTTCCTTAAGCTTGAGAAACACAGAGTGTGTTCTTCCCTTTTGGTTTTCTGCCTCCAGCTCCTTGCACATGTCATTATAATATGTGTTTTTGTCTTCTCGAGCTGCCTTCTGAAATCTTCTGTTTAGTTCCTTAACTTCATCATGTCTTCCTTTTGCTTTAGCTGCTCGAAGTTCGAGGGCAAGGTCCAGTGTCTCTTTTGACATGTAATTTGGTTTTTTCTTTTTTTCTTGTCTTTTTAGAACTTTTTGCTTCCTTCTTGAATGAAATCTTTTATGTCCTGCCACAACTCTTCTGGTCTCCTATCATTTGTGTCTAATGCATTAAACCTATTTTTGAGGTGGTCTCTGAACTCAGGTGGGATATACTCAAGGTCATACTGTGGCTCTCGTATACTTGTTCTAATTTTCTTCAGCTTCAGTTTGAACTTGCATATAAGAAGTTGATGGTCTGATCCACAGTCAGCACCTGGTCTTGTTTTGACATTTGTACAGAGCTTTTCCATTGTCTCTTTCCACATATGTAGTCAATTTGATTCCTGTATGTTCTGTCTGGTGAAGTCCATGTGTATAGTCTCCGTTTATGATGTTGAAAAAATGTATTTGCAATGACAAGGTCATTGGTTGACAAAATTCTATCATGCGATCTCCAGCTTCGTTTCTGTCACCAAGACCATATTTTCCAACTACTGAGCCTTCTTCTTTGTTTCCAACCTTTGCATTCCAGTCACCAGTGATTATCAGTATGTCTTGATTGCATGTTTGATCTATTTCAGATTGCAGAAGCTGATAAAAGTCCTCCCTTTCTTTATTTGTGGCCTTTGTGGTATGTGCATAAATTTGAATAATAGTTATATTAACTGGCCTTCCTTGTAGGCGTATGGATATTATTCTATCACTGACAACATTGTATTTCATGACAGATCTTGAAATGTCTTTTTTGATGATGAATGCAACCCCATTTCTCTTTAGTTTATCATTCCCAGCATAGTAGACCATATGCTGTCTGACTCAAAATGGCCTATGCCTGTCCATTTTAGCTCACTGATGCCTAGAATGTCAATGTTTATGCGATCCATTTCTCTTTTAACAATTTCTAATTTTCCTAGATTCATACTACGTAGATTCCATGTTCCAATTATTAATGGATGTTTACAGTTGTTTCTCCTCATTTTGAGTTGTGCCACATCAGCAAGTTGAGCACCCTGGGGTTTTACTCCATTTCTGTCATCACAGTAGACTCTACTTGGAGGAGGCAACTCTTCCCCAGTAGTCTTTTGAGCACCTTCCATGCTGGGGGCCTCATTTTCCGGCACTATATCTGACAGTGTTTCTTTGCTATCCATAGGGTTTTCAATGGCTAGTTGTTTCGGGAGTGGCTCGCCAGGTCCTACTCCCTAGTCTGTCTTAGTCTGGAAGCTCAGCTGAAAACCTGTCCACCATGGGTAATCTTGCTCATGTCCGAGGTTACAGTGGCAGAGCTCTCAGCCTCATCGCAACACACAAGCCCCCACAATGCGGCAAACTGACAGACGTGTGGGGGAAGGATTGTTGCAGGGATTCATATAAAGTTCATAAATTACTTAGTCCCTGACCCATGTTAAATACTCAGTGAAAGTAGTCACTCCTGTGAGAACCAACTGTATATTCTCTTTTGAGTTTTCTTCTGTAGAGAGGGAAGATGTCTTGATGTTTACATAGACAGATTATGAAATAGTTACATGTTCTGTTAAGAATGTTGACAAGTCTAAACAATTGTTTATTCTACATTCTATAACAATATATCTGAAATCAAAATCAAGAAATACATTCAATGAAAGCACTTCAAGTATTCCCTAAGGTGTTCCCTGAAGTTCTGTTTTACACAAAGGACAGTACATGTCAGGTATTAGTCATGTATAGGAAGTGTGCCTGCAACTCTACCCCTGTAGTATCTGTTCCCGTCAGATCTCAGAAGCTAAGCAGGGTCAGGCCTGGTTAGTACTTGGATGGGAGACTACCTAGGAACACCAGGTGCTGTAAGCTTGCAAGAAGGACCTGGCAACCCACTCCTGAAAAAAAAAAAAACTGCTGTTGAAAACCCGATGAATAGCAGAGAAGCACTAACAATAGTGTTTTGCCTGTTGTATATAAGGTCACTATGAGTCAGATACAGATTTGAGAGCATCTAACAACAACATAGGAAGTATGGGGGCACAAAAAAAAATAGCTTCACAAGGTGTAAACACAATTCAAATAACAGATACCCTATTGCCTATTATTGGAAATAAGGATATCTATGTTTTACATGAAATCCTTTGAATAAGTGAGAATATAGATAACTGTGATCTTTCATTATAGTATCCCTTCGTGCAATGATCCCCAAACATTTTTTGTATCTAAGTCCCCTTTAATTAATTAGTTAGTTAATTACTTTTGGTGGTTGGGGCTGAACCTACTCCCTCACATGTACTTTTCTTTTTTTCTCCCTTTATTGGTATATATTCTTGGGGTATAGAGTAATACAGCATTGGCTTTTTCTGTTATGCAACTATTACATCACTTTTGGTTACACTTTTATCAACTTACAAGGTTTTTGGAACCTTTTGACCAATATGTAGTAAGACTCATATGCATATTTGGGTTATATTCCCCTATTTTTCCAATGTACTCACAAAGTTGCATTATTTACATTGAGATTATCCTCTCCCCCTTTATCCCTCTACATTGATTCTCCTCCCCAATCTGCAATCTTTGCTTCCCTCTGCTAGTTCCCTCCCTTCTTCTTTCTACTCTTTATATTGTCCCTTCTTTGCTAAGTTTAATCATGAATTTTGTATATCAACTTATCTATAGGATTTTTTCTTTCATTAAGATTCAGCTCCCACATATGAGTGAGAACATGTGGTATTTCTCTTTTTGAGCTTGTATTCATTTGCTTAAGATAATATTCTCCAGTCTCATCCATTTTGCTTCAAATGACATTATTCATATTTTTATTACTGAGTAGTCCTCCATTGTGTATATGTACCATAATATTTTTTTCATCCATTCTCCTGTTGATTGGCACCTTGGTTGGTTCCATATTCTTGCTATTGTGAAGAATGCTGCATTGAATATGGAGATGCAGGTGTCTCTGTGGTTATGATGACTTGTCTCCTTTTGGGTATATTCCCAGTAGTGGTATAGCTGGGTTGTATGGCAGTTTTATTTTTAGTTTTCTGAGGTATCTCCATATTGATTTCCAAAGTGGATGAACCAATTTACAGTCCCACCAACTGGGTAGGAGGTTTCCTTTTTCTACACAACCTCACCAGCATTTATTATTTTTTTTGTTGATCTTGGCCATTCTTACTGGAGTTAGGTGGAATCTCAGAATTGTTTTGATTTGCATTTCCCTAATGGTTAGGAATATTGAACATTTTTTCATGTGCTTCTTAGCCTTATGAACATCTTCATTTGAGAACCGCCTGTTCAATTCCTTTATCTACTTGTGTGTTGGGTTATTTGCTGTCTTGGGATTTTCTTTCTTCAGTTCTTTGTAAATTCTAGAAATTAGTCCTCTATCAGATGCCTCACATACACTTTTCAAGTGCTCTACACTGGGCTGCACCCTCAGCCCTTTTTTATTTTTTATTTTCGGTACTGGGAGTTTGAACAAAAGGCCTTGCACATACTTTCCAAGGGCTCTACCACTGAACTATATTTCCAGCCCAACTTATGTATTTATTTATTTTATCTTGAGACGGGGGTCTCACTAGGTTATGCAGGCGGCCTCTGACTTCAAATTCACGATCCTCCTCCCAGATAGCTGCTGGGATTGCAATTGTGCATCACCACGCCCAGTTTCCCTTTGACTCTTAAACTTTGATTCAATAATTTGGACTATTTACATCACATTTATCTATACTTACTGCATTCAAAGTCAAAACATGTGTAAGAACTCCTTATTAGTTCACTTAAAAATAATGATAAGCTCATATAACATAAATAACATTTTAATAAACATTACTTTTCTATAAAAACAAAAAAGAACAATATTGTTGTATATTTTTGGTTCTCTTTAATACCACATTCAATTTCTTTTATGTTGCTTTAGCTATATTTGGAGAAAATCCAGCCTCACACAAATATGTAATTAAAAAAGAGGTAAGTTAAATGTTAATAGCTTTTTCAAATAAGAGTATTCTTTGCTAATATACTAAACTCAGCAAGAATACTTGTTCCTCCTCCTCCTCCTCCTCCTTTTCCTCCTTTTACTTCTCCTTCTTCTTCCTCTGTCAGAGTGCCTGAACTCCAACACTGTAGGGTCCTGGTGAGGCATGGCAATGGAGTCAAGGACTGATGGCTTCAGGATGCCTTCAGTACAGATTTTATTGTATAGCCCCTGTAAGGAAACCAAGTCCTCAAGCCCACCCTTCAGGATACTGAAAGTATCATGACTCCAGCCTCAGCAGCAGCTGTCCAGGTCCCAGAATCCCAGATGTCCTCTGCATAGGTCAGCTTCTCCTCCACTATTGGTTCCCAATGTTCTCCATCTCTGTCCAGAGATGAAGTGGCCTCTGCGAGGCCAGGCAGTCTTCTCTCTTGGTCCCTGGAGCGTGACCTCCACAGCGATGGGGCAGCAGGACTGTGGGGTAGCACCGCACAGCTCAGATAATGATGGAATTGCTTCTGAGTGCCCTGTGCACTGTCCTTATATAGTAACAGCCTCAAAATGGCAGTCAGCCAATCATATAGTGGTAGGAGGGGCTGAGCACAGCCAATTAGGAGTGACATTTAAATCACTGGGGGCCATCTTGCCTCAGGCCCTAGATCAGAGCTCCAGGTGGGCTAGATAGGCCCCTATCCAAACCAAGTCTCCTCTCTATCCCTTGGGGCTATTCCCTAATATTCCCTATATTCCTCTTCTTCTTGACAGGGTCTGAGCATGTTGCAGGCATGTGCCACCATGCCCAGCTCAACAAGACTAGTTTCTTAAAAGTTAGTTTTAACGTGGAATCTGGAATCATATTAAGAAACTATTCATACTATAGCCATTAAAATTTATTGATCCATGGATAGTTTTCATCCATGCATAATTTTGTACATTTATCCATTAATCATTTTAAAAATATTGACTAACTGGGTTATGCAAATCTTCTAAATACTGACACATCTCATCACACAGTATAAAAACATCACACTTTTAGTATCACTACCAGTCTGAACAGTAAAGTCTTTAACCATTGGGAAGTTGTCAGGCTCACACTGGTAACAATCAGTTTCCTAACATTTTAGTTTTCACCTGAAAGCTCAAATATCTTTATTGGTAACCAAATCCTGTCAGGTATTATCTTTGAAGTGACAGATACATTTGATTCATTTTCAAGAAATTTGGTGGACATCAAATACTTAAGGTTCAATGTCCATAGTTCATCACTTATTCTTTTAACTATAAGAGGAATTCCATGAAAAACATGGATAGTTCAGCTTGCAACTCAGAGAAGTGATTGTTCAAGTAGATCTTTTGGAGATACTCATTGTAACTGGGAATGCAGCAAAAGTGCTTTATGTGTACTTCCAGTTTATCCCAAAGGACACTTGAAAGACACATGCTTGAGGGCTTAGATTTAATAAAATTAACATTTTTACTACTTCCTCCAGGACATTGTTAAGTGAAACTGGCAATGTTTTACTACGAGTGTGTGGCAGGGCAAAATGCAGTGACTACTAGTACAGTTTAGTACTACTGCTTTGATTCCTGCTATTTTTACTCACCCAGCAATTTACTTACCATTGCTTTGGTACCATCAGTGTAAAGGTTCACAGTGAAAAAAGCAAATAATGTCTTAGTACTATTATTAAGTAGGTTTGTTTTTAGCTTATACTTTGAGAACTGCAGCCCTAACAGTATGAAATTCTCAAGTTGTTATTATAACTAAATAAAATGCTTAAACTTGTTCATTTTTTGCCATATTTTTAAAGAGTGAAAATGCCCATTGCAGGTATGTATTGCCTTACTATCAAATCATAATGGATTATTACCAATTTTGCACTTAGGATTTTGATTTTATGTAAAACTCAGAAATAAGTGATTTGTTTTCTTGTATCATTCAGGAAGCGGGTACAATTTTGAGCAGGATAATTAAAATATTTACCATTGAAGATTTAGGATCATTAAGTTAATTTTTACTCTATTCTCTGAGACAGGAATGGGACTACAGAAGTTAAAATGATATTCTTAAAGGATGGGTTGATGAAAGACATAAGGACCTAGATTAAGTGCCTTGTTGGAAAGAAGTTTTCCATCACTCAGTATCTAAAGAGGGCTGCCTCTGAGGTGTTGACTCTCTCTTATTTGGGGTTTTTTTAGTAGGACAAGATGATTACCTTCAGTTAGGCAAGTTAACTAAGATATTAACAGGCCATGAGGGAAGAGGGGATTAAAAATAGTTCCTCCTTTCAGCCATGATATGGGATGGACATTGGACTTCCCAGGACACTGAGAAGGACATTTATTCTAGTGGATCCCATACACTAAAAGAGATTCATTTCTGCCTGAGTCCTCAGGTTATGAACAAATGCAGACCATTCCAAGGTGTACACGTACTGGTCCATTTTTTAAAAATATGCCAAACAAATCCATTAAGCCATTTCACAAAACAAAGACCCCAGACTCTACACGTGCTACACCACAAAAGATTACTAAGCAACAAGAGGTTTTTTTCCTCACCTGCCTGAGAAGGGCAAATCTTAGGTTCCCAAGACCAGGGCTCATACCACACTGGACGCCAAGGGATGACATTACACTTGGCATGCCACTGGTTTAAACAAAACTAAAGGGAACACTCACCCTGCTCTCTCTTCTCTCCTCCCCCTCCTCTTGGATAACTGCATGTGCACCTCCCCCCTCCTTTCTCTTGAGGTGACTGCCCATGTGCTACCTTTTCTCTTGGTGTTACCATCTTCTCCATCTATACAAGATGTTTTTCCTTCTAAAAAGCTTGCTTAACTTTGCCCCCCCTCCCCCTTTCCCCCTTCCAGCATTTGGGGAATGTCTTAATTTTAGGCTGACTCACCCAAAGAGCTGAGGTTTCCTCAAGTTGGTTTTTTCCCAGGTTTATCCAAGCTTCTTCATTTGTCTGTTTCCCCTGGTAATTATTCCCTACAGGTAAACTATCTCTTTACAATAAACCTAGTCTATATTCTGCACTATACTTTGTATTATGTTTGAATTCTTTTCAAATTGTGACCACAAGAACCAAGATTATCTCTGCATCTCACTGTAATACCCACAGCCACATCCTCAGTGACACATCCAGAAATTCAGATGAGAAATTTTTCTGCTGAGGGTCTTTTGAAGTCAATATTCTTTAGGTTTAAAATTTATACATACATAATACTTAATTATATGATCTCTACACTATAAGCAAAGCATCACAACATTTTTCTCAATCTTTCTAAAATGGTCTTTACTGGAAAGCACAAGTAATTTCCTTATTGTTTATCATTATTCTCAGGCAGGAGGATTTCAAAGTCTTATCCAAAATGGAGACACAAACTGAATGATTATAGAAAACATCTTTGCTTTCTCTAAAATAAAAGAGGGGGAAATCTATAATTTAAGTACTTATAATAATTAATTTTATTTAAGTATCCTGGACAGCTGCTCAAATACAGGCCAAATAGGAGGAAAGTCGACTTTTTGAAGTTACATCAGTACTGTTATTAGTGATTCATAATCAAAGGACCATCTCAAAGAGATGATAAACCACTGAAGACTTCATTACTTAATATACAAGTTAATATAATCTTGTCCAAGAGCCATACCCTGGCTTTCAGATATATACTTGATGAATATTCTAGAAGAAATAGCTTTTCAGTGTTTGTGCCTCAGGAGAATCAAGAATGGATGTGTGCATTTGCACAAACTAAAACACTAACATGACTATTTTAATCCTTATTTGGACTGAGAAATGATTCCCCCTATAAAGTGATTTGTGTGGCTGCAGCTAATGAAAACTA
The DNA here is from genome assembly GCA_007922755.1 of Pedetes capensis. NCBI lineage: Eukaryota > Metazoa > Chordata > Mammalia > Rodentia > Pedetidae > Pedetes > Pedetes capensis. Next base: position 55,474 of record VMDO01007682.1, on the reverse strand, counting down.
TGAGCTTGCTGAGGATTCATCGAGAGTTATAATTTATAAGGGAAGATATCTAAACCAAGTATTCAAATTTAAAGGTTTCCCAAGTTTACTTTGTTCAGTTTGGAAGAGTGATACAAAGTATTTTCACTTGGAATTATCCTTGCTGCTAAAGATCTTGGCTTATTATGATTTTCTCATTTCTAAGTTTTTCTAAAAAGAAATATTAAATACTATAGAAGTAAAATATGTAGTATGTCATACCACTTTAGCTTTGTATAACAGAATTGCAAGTTAATAGTTGCTTATCTAAGGTAGAAATTTATTTCTCTTTTATATAGATGTTTACAACTAGGATGACTCAAGACAGATTACTCTGTATTGGGGAACCTGAGTTCCTTCTATTTTGTTCTACCACATCAATGGTGTTGAAATAATCTCTACAGTCCAGAATGATTAGCTACCACATTCAAAGGATAAGTATCAAGATGGAAGTACCATGAACAAGGGAGAAAAGGGCATACATATTCAGCTTACAAAAATGTTTTTTAAGTGGTATGTGGTTCCCTCACCTATCACTGGGCAAAATTCAATCTCATCACCACAACTGGAAGCAAGATATGCTTGGATATAAAGTCTATGTTATAAAGAGTCATGTGGCCAGATAAAAATCAAGAGTGCTAGTATTATAGACGAAGGAGATCACTGAATTTAAAAATTCACTAGAAATTAAGAGACAAACAGATCCACTTAATCCAAAACTAAAATAATAGAAGCAATCCTTGAAGTTAATGGAGATTAATTTCAACAGTATTTGAAATCCAATAATAACCAAATTCAGAGCTATTCACCTATGAAGCAGATTAAGATGCATTTCTGATTGTCAGTGAAGCCAAGGGGAAAAGATATAGTAAAATCTATATTTCCCCAAGGAGAAGAGAGTAAAATGTGGTGACATTTTTCCTTTGGTTTAAAGGAAAAAGATGACAAATTCTTAAGAATTCTAGTATAATAAGAAATTCTCTATCATGAGGTATATTTTTATTTGATTTATGCCATAGAACTTAAATCCTGACAAGGGTACAAATATTATTTATTCAGTAGTAGCATGCAGCTATTGTTCCTTTGGCTCATGTTCAGAATATAAGGGAAGATATCAAGGATCAGGCTTATCCCATTACCTTGTCTATAACTTGTGCGGTTTAGAGGAAAGAAGGACTCAACCAAACTCTGCCACACCTTGCCTTGAGGGACAAGGTGCAGGCATGCAACAGCTTGAAAATGAGAGACCCCTGTGGGGATGCCCACCATTTATTTCCTAGCACTGCACAAATATAAGACAAGTCTACAGAACACCTTGGCCCCTACATTTTTCTTTACTAAATTTCCTTACCTTCAAGTTGAGTTTAAGCTTTTATTTAAATTGCAGGTTTATTTTCAAGCACTTTTTGATATTATACACTCTTTTCTTACCATTCAAAAGTTAACAAAGAACACTATACAAGTACCACAGATTATTTTAAAATAGTTTAGAAAAGCCCATTTTAGGGGTCAGGAGAGGGATAACTTGAATATGAGCACCTGGATTTTAATACTGCCCAGGGACTTAGGGCAAATTACCTAACTTCCCAGAGAAGGTTTCCTTTCATTGATTTCAATGATGTGCACCTACTATGTGCCAAATACTCTTTTAAGTAGCAGTGCTATACCAGGATATAAACAAAGCCCCTTCTCATATAGAGTTCTCACTGTAGATAAGAAGGAATAGCAATGAATAAATACCTGTCAAAGATCAGAAAAGACAGCCTCATAGGATTATTACTGTTGTTAGGTGTCTTCAAGTTAAGTCTGACTCATAGAGACCCTCACAGGGTTTTCAAAGACTCATTGTTTCGAGATTGCCTCAGAAGTGGATTGCCACATCCTTCGTACTTCTAGGTATAAGATATTATTACTAGTATTATATGGATTTGGGCTGGGATTTAGCTCAGTTTATAGAGGACTGCTCTGCATTCTCTGAGGACCTGGGTTTGATACCCAGCACCACAAAAATGGGAGAAGGATGTGGCAATCCATTCCTGAAGCAATCCTGAAACAATCAGGCATTGAAAACCCTGTGAGGGTTGCTATGATTTGGACCCAACTCAAGGGTACCTAGCAACAACAATAGTAACAATATGGATTTGGGAATAGTGTGAATCACAAAATTTAAGTAGTAAGGCATGTTGGCAGTTGAGGGAGGAGGATTGCTTGAGCCTAGGAATTTGAGGTCTGGGCAACATAGTGAGATCTTGTCTAGAAAACAAAGAAGAAGATGATGAAGGAGGAAGAGGGAGAGAAAGAGGAGAAGGCAAGGCGGAGGAGGAAGAGGAGGAGGAGGAGGAAATGAAAAGAAAAAAAGAAAAATGAGTTTATGACAACAGTCCAAAATAGCATGCATAATCTGTATTGCACATATCTTTCCTCTGGTCTAGTCTTTATTTTGTAAAATATTTTTAAAAACTTAAAAAAATTCCAATTGTTGCATTAATCTGATGGTAAATAATCTCATACTTAACAGAAATTGTGCTTTCCCCTCTCATATTTCTCTTATTTTGCAACATGATAACTTTTTAAATGTCCATAAACAATTAAAGGTGTTAAAATGTAAAGAATCAAAAATGAAAAATTAATATTTCTTCATCATCTGCTACTGGTTAGGTGCTATTAGACATTCCATATACATTCTCTCTTTTAACCCTCATAACAAGCCTATAAAATACATTTTATTAGCCCCACTTTCACAGATGGAAAAACTTCATGAATTGCTACAGACTAAGGTAAATATTAAGGCAAAGTGTTTGCAACATAGCTTTTATTTCTCAGTTTCCAGTTATTATTTTATAAATAATTGGTCATATATACTTTTCCTCTAAGAAGCAAAGAAATACAACACTATCAACCAGATTCAGAAGCTAAATGATTTCATATATATATGTACACACACACACACATACACACACACACACACACACACACACACATATATATATATATATATATATATATGTCTTTATTTTTCAGGACTAGGGTGTTAAACCCAGGTCCTCACCACATGTTTGGCAAGTGCTCTACCACTGAGTTTACCTGTAAGCCTGCATGCCTTTCTTTATTTCCTTTTTTTCTTTTCTTTCTTTCTTTTTTTTTTTTAGACAAGGTCTCACCAAGTTGCACAGACTACCTCTGGCTTTGATCCTGTGATCCTCCTGCCTTAGCCTTCTGAGTTGCTGGGATTACAGAGATGTACCACAGTGCCCAGCTTAATTTGTATATCTTAGTAATGATTTATCTTAAAGAAGGCCTTTCCATGTTAAATTCATTTAGTTATGATATAAAAATCATAGCACTCTACTTCAATTAGAAATGCTTATAGAAATTTTAGTCTTTTTCTTTTTTCTTCTCTTTTCTGGGTAATGATAACAACGGGAGACGTTTGTGATCCTCAGTAGAGTGCCCAGAGCAGCAGCGTCATTCTTACCTGGGAATTTACTAGAAATGCAAACTCTCATCATTGAATAAATAAATAAAATTCTCACCTATTGAATAAAAACTTTGAGAATGGGACCAGCCATCGGTGTTTTAAAATGCTCTTCAGGTGATAATAATGTAAAACCTGAGGGCCATGGGCATGGATAGTTATTGATAACCAATAAGCAAACAATGTTACAGACCATTATAATACTACTTTTTCTCAGGCAAATAAAATTCATGTCATTGGTTTCTTCCTATATATAACTCATGATTGCATATGATTTTCATTACATATTAATTAAAACTCCTATTTTTCTTTTCTTCTTTAGTTTATACTGTTCTGTAAAATATGTAAAACGCTGAATGTATAAGCAAATGTGATTTAATAGTCACATAATGGATATAGCAAATGACTCATTACTCTGTACCCACTAACATTTATAAATAAAAAATTAAAAATGGTGTGGCAGTGCAGCCTAGGGGTGGAGCACTTACAAGGTATGTTGGAGGTCCTGGGATCAACCTCCAAGAATGGCAACAAAATTTAAAAAAAAAAAAAGAAAAAGAAAAAACAAAACAAAACAAAAACCCCAAGGTATTCCTTTAAAGACTCCAAATTATAAGGACTTTCTAACTATCACCAATCTGGGAGCTGCACTGACAATAAAACTGGAACAAACATTTCAAAGGCAGCTAGCATCCTATATCCTTCCCAGATTCTTCCAAAAGGCTAGGGAATACATTGCAAAGACTCAAGATCCTAAAAGTATAGAAAAAGAAACTCAAAGACAGGGTGAATAAAGAGCCCTCACAATCATGCTTTAGAGGCTCAGTTTCCTACCTGGAGGGCTGGAAAGAACAGCTCCTATTCCATATGTAGAAGGCCAGAGAGCAGGATTGGTTTGTTAAGGCTGTCTCTGAGATTAGAGCTTCCGGAAGCTTCTGTCCTAACATCAAGTCAATTTCTTGCTAAACTCATTCTCATTTTAAATGGGAAAAAGATTAGACTGTTGAGTGCTTGGGGAAAAATATAAAACTGGCTGGTAGGCAAGCTTTCTTTTTTTTTTAAAAGAAATTTCCTCTTAGCCTTCAGAACTCCACTATAGCTTTATAAAAGCAATGGAAAAAGACGAAAACCAGAGAAAAAAAATAAAAGGGTGAGAAAAAAGGAAACCAGATCCTCTTTAAAATCAGTGTTCATTAAATATCAGTGGAAGAAACTACTTTCAAAGTTCTTATAGAGGTACTGTCAAGACAGAGGAGCTAACAAATACTTCAAAATAATATTTGGAGTCTTTAACTTCAGAATCATATGGGAAACCCATCACCTAAGGCTGAAAAAATATGATCACCCCTAAAAGTGGCTTTATTTTTCATATGCACACTTCCCCTTACAGAGTGTGGATGCCCTTCTCACCATCAAATCAAAAACACCTCTGATGAAGAACTTGTTACAAAAAATAACTGTAAGAGAGTAAAGAGTGCATTTTACTTTTGTATAAATATAATAGGTAGTTATAGAAAGGCCTCATGCAGGTAAATTTCTCACCTAGCCTGATTACCACTAAACTACAACTTGCACTGCAGTTGTAAGAATAAGGGAAAGTTTCTGGGATTACTGATTTACTTGAGCAGGGTTCTGGTAACAATTTCTGTGAACTAAGCTGGAGGAAAGTTCAACTGCTCTTGAAGGAGGTGAGCAAGATAGGCTTTTAGCCACAAGTCAGAATAAGTTAGTTATCTTGGAATTGAATGCTAAGATGAAGCTAGGAGTGCAGATATTGTAGGGAAGAGGAGGAGGAGTGGAAGAGCCCGTGAAAGAGAAGGGGAGATGAAGCCGCGTTAGCAAGGGCAGCCTTTAGCCCAGGAGGTAGACCCAAGATTTGTGAAAGGAAAATGAAGAGGAGGCAGAATCCAGTGGGAAGAGTCTCAGACTGCAGAACAGTATATGGGTAGCATATGTGTTTGAGGGACTTCACGTTGGGCAGAAGTGGCCAGTCTCTTGTTCTACCACCATGCTTTGTCACTGCTTGATGACCAGCAGGGAAGAATGTGGCTCTGATTCAAAAGTTTTAACTCAGATGATACCACCTCTGGAGGCTGCCAGCTATCTGTACTCCTCTCAGCTGAATCCCAAATTCTTTCTTTAAGGGAGACCCACAGAGTATAACTTCATGGTGGCCACAAGCCACCTCTGTGCCATGGGAACCGCTTCTCCATTGATATTCAAGAGCAGCCCTCTAGGATTTCAGGGAGTCTGTGTACCCAAGACAAACTATAATATTGTTGTTAGGTGCTGTTGACTTGGATCCAACTCATTGTAACCCTCATAGGGTTTTCAATGGTTAATAGCTTTTTGGGATTGCTCTGGGAGTGGTTTGCCATGTCCTTCCCCTGATTTTGTGGTGCTGGAGATCAAACCTGAGTCCTCAGAGAGTGCGGAGCAGCACTCTAGCAACTGAGCTAAACCCTAGCCCTGAGACAAAATACAGTCCTCCTCAAAACCAATACTCATCATTTCCTCTCTTCACGCTCTTACTTGTCCTCTCCACTGGTCTTGATGGCTTTTCCAAAAGTATATATCTCTCTGCTGCAAGTGGCTTACACTAGTTTTAAAATACCAGGAACTTGCATTAAGATTCAACTGGGGTTTGCCATAAACTCCATTATATCTTTTTCCATCACCAACACCACAGAAGAAAATAATAGGTTTTGCCTTGTCATTGGGTCTACACAGCAAGGCTGCTTGAACATACAAGCTGGGCCCGTCCCTTGGTGTTTGAACTTTAGCAGTGTCCCTAGGTACAGAAAGTGTTGTTTTTAGTGCCCAAAGAAACTTACCAGGCATCATGTTGGTGGTCCAAATTTCTTAGGACTATTTTATGACAGAGATAACAGAGCCCTGGGACAAAAGTGTTAATGTGTATTATTATCTATACCATATAGATATGGACCTTTTCTAGTCTCCTTTCTTGATTAGTAAAGAAAGTAACACATTTGCTAAATCAAAGGCTGTATATTATGTACCTGAGGTCCTTGCCAGGGAAATCCTATATTTTAAGAAGAATATTCTTATGTTCATAAGCTCCCCTTTACCCAGTCCTATGTTCTGGACCCCTTTGTCAAGCACCCTAAAAATCCAATCCCATGGGTACTTTCCCAGTCTCTGCTGGTAAATGCTGACAAATTGTGGCAACTTTTGGATATGATTGCTTTCTCTGGTATTGGGCAGAGGGTAGATGTGGACAATGCTGGTTTTCAACATGGCATCCAGGAGGTGGTAGAGGTTAATCCTGAGAGGAGGCTTCCACTGCCTTGTTGGGCAGAAGTCCCTGGAGTGTCTTCCCAAGTAGGGAGAGTTCTAGCTCTCAGCAGGGGTAGGTGGGCTCCCCTCCCTACAAAGGCCCTGAAGGCTCAAAGGAGTCTGGGTAGCCAAAATCTTTAGCTGCATCCTGTTTGTCAGGCTTCCTGATTTTCCCATTTAGCCCTCTGACCGTTGGACCTGTGTTGGCTGGCCGTTCCGTCATCTCTGAAGCTCAGTGATTCCAAGCCCTGAGGATGGTTTTCAGCTTTTACTCCTTTCCCACTACAAAAGATAAAGACTGCTTGTTAAGCTGCCAAAGAGGCCCCCTGGGCTTGTCACTTGGTTTTCACTTCATTAACTACCCTTAGATTTTCATTGTCTTTCTGTAGGATCTTAAGTCAATCTAATAACAAGAAGTCTAATTCATTGCCCTTGTAGGCACCATTCTTTATCACCTCTGTCTTCACACTTTCCAAAGTCCCAAGTCATTATAGCAACCAGGGTACGCCCCTCCACTGCCACATTGTCCCAGGTTGCCTCCTTTGTAAGTTTTAGCAATGGAGTTGCAAGGCTGTACTGAGAACTACCATATATGCACCCTGTTTGCCACCGACAGTGGGTCCTCACTGCCAGATGAGTGCCAAATGACCAGGCCAAAAGCCTTATTGTCATTTTAGGTCCCCAAGGAGGCAGATGCTGACACAGTTAAGAGCATTCAAGGTCTGCTGGGAGGGGCAACAGCTGTGGAAGATGAAGGGAAAGGAAGTAGAATTGGTGTAGGAAAGCTTTCAGATTGAGAAGATCTGAAAGTGAAAGGCAAACGAGAGGAATCAGGTTAGAGGAGCCTGGTAATGAAGAAGATCCACTAAGTCTTGGCCAACCCGCTGGCAAGCTCAGTGAGATTGTTCATGAAAGAACTCAGCACTGGGCAGAAATGGTGGAGCCCAGAACCCCCAGACATTGGGAAGTCATGAAGAAGGACTGTCTAGGAGATGTGACCTTGACTCAAATGCCGTGGTGGGTCCTGAAGTCACTGCAACTGCAGCCTGGCTCAAAGCCACTTGCAGTCTGAAAGTCATACTTCCATACCTGCCATTCATAGTTATTTCATGAACAGATATTTATTTCTTCTCATTTCAAAGAACAGTGGTTTGTTTGACAGGAGAATGAGAGGTAAATAAATCTGGTTCTTGCTATGCAAGGAGCTGGCTGTACAGGAAAAGACACGCATGTCATAAAGAAGTGACCCAAATTGCACAGTTGCCAGCAATATCAGTTGCTTTAGTCTGTTCAGCATCCACTTCCCAGGTAATGGAAACAGTAACTCAGCTTTCCTCTGGGCAGTGACCTCTCTGCCTTCACATAGACCCCTCTGCCCACTCTTGCCAACTTCACTCCCCAACACAGGGAAGACAGGGTGTAACTCACACCTCAGGATGCCCTTGGAAATACTGTGTGCTCTTTATCCCACTGGTGTTGCTTGGTGTAAGGATGAGATAAGCCTGGAGTTACTAGAGAATTCAAGATGGAGAGAGCCTGCCCAAAAACAAAGACGAGGCACAGGACAGTGGAGCTCAGAAAAAGAACTTGATAAACTGGATTTAGATGGTACATTGGATTGATCCCTTGCATCCCTCCAGACTTTAAAATTTAGGCCTGCCACTTTCCTTTATGTGAGCCAACAAACTATCTTTTTGGCTTCAGGCAATTTGAGATGGGTTTACTTTCAACTTAGAAAATTCTTAATACAAAACTGGTAGAAGAAAGATAGTGTCTGGGATAGTAGTATGTTGGAAGGCATAGTTCTCCTTAGTACCAACTTAGAGTTGTTGTTAGGTGCCATCAAGTGGTGTCCAACTCATAGCGACCCTAGGTACAACAGGTGAAACAGTATCGTCAGTGCTTCTCTACTGTTCATAGGGTTTTCAATGGCTGATTGTTTTTTGGGAGTGGGGTGCCAGGTCCTTCTCCCAAGGCTATAGCACCTGGTGTTCCCCTGCAGTCTCCCATCCAAGGACTAACCAGGTCCAACCCTGCTTAGCTTCCAAGATCTGATGGGATCGGACACCACAGTGGTACAGTTGCAGGTATTAACCTACAGAAGAGTCATTTAATATTGGAGTTAGAAAAGACCTTACCCAGCATCCAGTCCAGTCTAGTCCCTTTAAAAGAGTCAATAAAGGTTGAGTGACTCCTCTAAGTTCATAAATCCACTTGATAACAAACCACATTTTGCTAAATCTACATTTAGTTTCCACTGTCACACCATATGTCCCTTGAGAACAAGACAGATATACAATGTTTAAATTCATAGAACTCATGGAAATTGGAAAAAATTATTTAATAAACAATAGCCATCAGCTAACTCTAATTTAGTATTTAATGCCGGTAATCCTGGATAATGTGGCTATTGAAGAACAGTTACTAACATGGGCTTCATACTGTAATTTAGCATTACTTAAGTAAGAACAAAATCAACATCAGCACTTTTGAACAAAGTGTGGAAAAATGTCTAATCCTTATTAATTTTTCTTTTTGTGACTTGCCTGAAAATGTTCCCTCCCTTTGTTTGTAACAGTTCTATTCTTTAGAATTTATTTATAAAATCTGGAATGTTATAAGAGGCAAATCATTTTGGAAAATTAAAATAAACTTTTTCTTTTGCATTGTTATTTATTTAATTATTGTAAAGAACTTCAAGGAGACTTTTCTACCTTGAGACTGCCGCTACCTTGTTTTCTTAATGAATTCTTATAGCAGAGCTTAAAAAAAAAAAAGAGCAGCCATCTTAGATTTTAAAGCTTGGTTCAACTAAAAACTAAATTTTTGAATGATGACTCTGTCCATATAAAATACCTCAAGGAAAAGGTGAAGAATTTTTACATTTACAAGTAATTGATTCCTTTATAATTTTCTTATTTTCTAGAAAAGGGCTTATGAACCATTTGGGACTTTATAATTCAGCAAAGACTTATTTGTAGGTGTTCATTTGTTTTACCTAGGCATTACATTTTAAAAATTATTTCTAATTTGAAAATTGAATTTTTTTTCACATGCCAGATTTTTGGGGTGTTTTCCAGATTTTTCTAAGAGCAATCTTATCATCAAGCATATGTTCACTATCACATGATCAGCTTAGAGCATCAGTTTTAACACACTGCAAAATGGAAACAGAAAGAAGCAGACCACAATTGAAAAAGAGCAATGAAGAAAACATAGTCCTTCATCCACACTCTATTTGGAAACTCTCTAGGCTTTGACATTTTAAGATAAATTCGATTTTAGCAAATTTGTCTATAATCTTCAGTTCAGAGGGTGCCCCAGGCAAATCTTCATATGTATGACCTTCATAATTGAAAATAGATGGCACATAACAAGTATAAAAAAGAACTATTCTAGCAACTCAGGAGGCTGAGGCAGGTGGATCGTGAGCTCAAAGCTACAGGCAGCTTGCATAATTTAGCAAGAGCATATCTCAAAATAAAATATTTTCAAAAAGGAGCTGGGGTACAGTTCAGTGGTGGACTGCTTGCCTAGCATGTGTGAGGTTCTGGGTTCAACCCATAAGTAGTGCCAAAAAATAAAAAATAAATATAGGACTATCATTAAAAATAACTAGTTAACTGTATTGCCTACAGCCGTAGCCCTGTGGCATCCGATCCCATCAGATCTCGGAAGCTAAGCAGGGTCAAACCTGGTTAGTACCTGGATGGGAGACCGCCTGGGAACACCAGAAGCTGTAGGCTTGGGAGAAGGACCTGGCAACCCCCTCCCAAAAATCAATCTGCCATTGAAAACCCTATGGACAGCAGAGAAGCACTGACAATAGTGTTTCCCCTGTTGAACAGAGGGTCGCTATGAGTCGGATACTGACTCGACAGCACCTAACAACAAGTTAACTGTATTAATGGCAAGAAAAAACAAAGTACCAAAACTTGAGCATATGAATAAGGCATGAAAAAAGTAGTATCTTGGTACTTCACAACTGCCTCAGATTCAATAAATTCTTTTACACATTTAAGAAATACTGGGCATCTGTATTCAACCTGGAGGATACGAAGATGGACGAAGCCAGTCCCAGCTCTTGAGGAGCCTGAAAAAGCAGGGAAGTCTGACACATATACAAGTGACTATATGACCACAAGAGAAATGTTGTGGTAGAACTTTGTGATTGATGTGAGAACAGAGGTGAGATGATGAATGTGACCTAAGCAAATGGAAGGGAGGCCAAGAGAAGACTCCATGTAGGAGGAAATCAGCAGGAATTTAACAATGGTAGAAGAAAATGACATTATGGTCTGCCACGTCTAGTAGGTGAGTAGGAGCATGTTTGTCTCATGCAGAGTTTGGTTAGAGAGCAGACAGGGTTAGTGGTGGGATATAGAGGTGAAGAAACAAACCAAAGTGAGCAATAGGAAATTAAACTCAGGTTGCATTGGTAGGCAGGCCCCAGATTTTGAAGATCTTCAAAGTCTAGTAATGGAATCTGGATTTGTCTTGTTGTCCATAGAGGGCCATCAGAGATGTTTTCCTTTTGTTTTAGCAAGATTGTGGTATGATTATACCAGAACAGAGAAAGATAAAGTCTGCAAGACGTGGGTAGATTGGAGAGAAAAGAGATGAGAGCTTTGGGTCCCTTTAGAAAATTATTCCAGTAGAAAGTGGAATGGTGCAGAGACCTGCACACATCAAACAGCAGTGGAGGAAAGGAGACAGGAATGGAGCCTGGATGGACGGTGGAGGCTGGTGGTGTGAATTGAGGAAATAAGGAAGAGGAAGAAGTTTGCAGGTAGGATTTAGGATGAGGGTTGGAGAAGTAGACAGGAGGAACATGTTGGCTTTGGGACATGTAAGGTCGAGATGCTTCTGAGTATCTGAGTGGAGCTGCCCAGAAATACCTGGATGCTGAGGAGCCAGGTGCCTTAGCACACTCCTGTAATCCAGCAATTCAGGAGGCTGAGGCAGGAAGATCATGAGTTTGAGGCCAGAAGCAGCCTGCATAATGTAGTGAGACCCTATCTCAAAATAAAAAAAAACAAAGGGGCTAGGGGTGCATCTCTGTGTTAGGGTGTTTGCCTAGTATGCATGATGCCCTGGGCTCAACCTCCTAGTACTGAAAAACAAGTGCTGCTGAGGACAGTGTCTGATTGCTGAGCCTGGCTATAGACCAGCATTCAGTACTAAAGGAGGACAAGCCACTAAAGATAACTCAAGTCTATACTGGTTATAAACCATAGGAAGGGTGGTTTTTTTTTTTTATCAGAATTCTATTCTGAGTGGTTACAAACACACCAGAAAACATTTCTTTTTTTTTTTATTGGAAATTTTTAATGTACACCTTAATGTGATTCATTCTGACATGCTTTTCATTGTGACATTTCCATATATGTATTTTGTTGTACATTATTCATATAATGTACTCATGACCTTCCTGCCTCAGCCTCCTGAGTTGCTGGATTACAGGAGTGTGCTATGGCACCTGGCTCCTCAGCAGCCAGGTATTTCTGGGCAGCTCCACTCAGATACTCAGAAGCATCTTGACCTTACATGTCCCAAAGCCAACATGTTCCTCCTGTCCACTTCTCCAACCCTCATCCTAAATCCTACCTGCAAACTTGTTCCTCTTCCTTACCCTCTTGTGCACTTCCTCTCCCCATCCCACCACCCCATCAAAGACATCTCTTCCATTTACTTGTCTTTTTATGGTAATATTTTTCTATATATCCTTGGGTTCCAGTTCTGTTTAAGATTGAAACTTTTTTCTGTAATGAACTTTCTTTTTTACCTTGTCAGAACTATTACATCATTTTCTAGACCATCTATAATAACACCATTCTTAGCTTTTTTTATTTTATTATGATCCGACCTTTGTGTAGGATTTTTTCCTTTTTATAATTTTGATTCAGCTCCCACATATGAGTGAGAACATGTGGTGTTTCTCTTTCTGAGCTCAAAATAATTTTCTCCAATTCCATCCATTTGCTGCAAATGACATCATAGCAAAAGAAACAATTAACAGAGTCAAGGAAACCCCCACTGAATAGGAAAAAATCTTCACATCCTATACATCAGACAAAGGTCTAATTACCAGAATTTACAAAGAACTCAAGAAAAAAATTCCCAAGAAAACAAATAACCCAACACACAAATGGGCAAAGGAATTGAATAGACAGTTCTCAAATGAAGAAGTCCATAAAGCCATGAAACACATGAAAAAATGCTCAATATCCCTAGCCATTAGGGAAATGCAAATTAAAACAACTCTGAGATTTCACCCTACACCAGTAAGAATGGTCAAGATCAATAAAACAAATAACAACAAATGCTGGTGAGGTTGCCAAGAAAAGGGAACACTCTTACACTGTTGGTGGAGCTGTAAATTGGTCGAACCAGTGCGGAAATCAGTATGGAGGTATCTTAAAAAACTAAAAATAGATCTATTGTATGACCCAGCTATAACACTATTGGGAATTTACCCAAAGGGATATGTGTCATCATACCACAGAGACACCTACATCTCCATGTTGAATGCAACACTTTTCACAATAGCAAGGATATGGAATCAACCAAAGTGCCCATCAACAGAAGAATGGATAAAAAACTATGGTACATATACACAGTGGAATACTACTCGGCAACCAGAAAACGTTTCTGAGCTCATGTAGCTCTTGGTTCACTGTTCAAGAATAGAGGCCCAAAGAAAGCAAGTGACTTGAGTTAGCCCCATAGTTGGGTAGCAGCAGTGTCCAAAACAGAATCTAGATCCCTAAGCCAGTGCATTCTGCCAGAAAGCAAGAAAACAAAAAAAACAACAACAAGATACATTTAATCCAATGCTTGATATAAGTAATATATCAACTTCTCTGTTAAAAAGTTTTGGATACAGAGAATTTTTCAATTCATACAAATAGTTAAAAAAAGACAAAATTACACTGTCCTGTTAGAAGACAGGAAGTGGTTGCTTTCAAGGTCAGAGAATGAATATTTCAGGAATGCAGATAATATTCTGATTCTTGACTTGAGTGGTAAATTATTTTATTTCATAGAAGTATGTCCTATCGATTAGCCCATTATGCTAAAAATAACATTCAGTTTTATTAATTAAAACATTAAGACAGGAAAAGAAATACTTAAAATTAGATAATTTTTAAATTTAATACTGTCAGAAGTTTAAAGCAGTGAAAACTAAGGAAAAAGAGGTTGAAATTCTGTTTCAAATACTGGACATTGTGATGATATATATTTTTAAAAATCCAAGCTTTTAACTTAAATTTTCTTGGATATTTAACATGTAAGGTTGAGTATTTCAGTTTTAGTTGGTATAGAACTAAAATGCTAGGATTAGAAACCATTATTTGCCAAGTTTGAAAAAATGCCCAAAGTTTGTTAAGTGAATTAAGATTTGTACATTAAATATAATACTACCTCTTTTAATTCTCTAACCCATTTCTTTGTCCAACTTAAAATTTAAAAAAATTATAGGTTTGAGATCTCATTATTCATTTCCTTATACACTTTGTATTTACAAACCACCTCCAGTTTTTCTATTCAAACAAGGATCTTGCTGTTGCCCAAGCTGATCTTGAACTTCTGAGCTCTGTGATCTTCTTGCTTTAACCTCCAGGGTAGCTGAGACTCTGGGTACATGCCACCACATTGATTATAAGCCATCTCTAGATAAGAGGAACCCTTTTCAAAAGCATCATTTTAAGTTTTTTTCCATGTGATAATAATTTAACCAACACTCATCCAAAAAGAGCAGTCACCAATGGTGACAAGAGTGTTTTGCACAATAGCACAATAGAGAAAAACAGAAGACAAGAAATGTGAATGCTTGTGTGTTTAAAAGGAGTTTAAATGTGGTCCGTTCCTCTTAGCTGTCGGTTCCCTTTTGAATGTGTATCATACACATGTTGAAGGAAACATTCTATTTTCAACTTCCCAAATGTTCAGGGGCCAATAGAAATCATTTTAGCAAATTTGATTTATAGATACCTGGATATGACTTTATATTTAAATTTGAAGGAATCTTTAGCACACTTGCTTCTAAGGGACTTCTAGCTTCTGAATTAGTGAGGACCTTCTAGTGCCATCTGTGCCTCTTTATTCCTTCTCTTTTTCTTTGCTCACCCTACTGCCAAAGGCCTTCAGGAGTATTTTTTCAAGCCTTTATTGCATAACTGCATCAGTAAAGTTGTTGTTGTTGTTCTTAGGTGCCTTCAAGTCCTGTCCAACTCATAGTGACCCTCATAAGATTTTCAATGGCTGATTATTTCGAGATTGCCTCAGGAGTGGATTGCCACAGCCTTCTCCAATTTTTGGGGTGCTGGGAATCAAACTCAGGACCTCAGAGACTGCAGAGCAGCACTCAACAAACTGAGCTAAATCCCAGCCCCAGCAGTAAAGTAGGATTTAGAAAATATATAACACCCATCATCAGCCCCCTACCATTGTGACAGAAAAACACTAATTAAAAGAAGAAAATAAGTTAATGTAAAAATTGCAACTTTAAAAGACAACTATTTATTTTCAGTTTTAAAGGAAATGTGGAAGAAAAACGAAAGTCTTAGTAAATAGGAAGTTGTAGTGTTAAAGAAGAAAATGAACAAGCAGTTTTAAGTTTCAAGTCGGATAACCACCAGCACCAGAAAGTAATGGCAAAATAAAGGTTAAAAAGGAAGGTGACAGATATGCTGATTAAAAATGATCTTAAAAACGACCTTCCCTTGAACATTAAATGGAAAAATCCAGAGTTTGGATTGCCAACTGTTTACAAAGAAAAGATTATTCAGAAGAACTACATGACTTAAACAATAACATCTTTCAGATTCTTCTGGGAAGATTGGTAGATAATATGAAATTTAAACTAACATTTGGACTTTGTCCATTTTGTGCACAGTGAAGACATTTTTGGCACACTATTTAAAATATTTTCATATCAGTTTATCATTCCAAAATATAGTGAAAACACACTTCTGCAGTTGCACTCTGTGGCATAAAAAGAAATAATGGCAGAGGCAGAGGCCACATTACCTTATATAGAAATAAACTCTCTAATGTATGTAAGATACAATTCTAAGAAACTTTTTACAAGAACAAAATCATGTAAACTTAGGCAGGTGGCTAATTCATCTAGTATACTCTCGCTTACCAGTCTAAAAAGTAAAGGTATTTATTGTGCCTTAAGTTATTGTGAGGATTTAATGAGATGTTGCCAAAAAACAACTTTAGATAGTGTATGTATGCACATAGTGTCAAAAATACAACACACACACACACACACACACACACACACACACTCACACAATATTTACTGCTTATAAGATTACCAACTATTAAAACATTTGTAACTGCTAGAAAAATGAAAAGAATATGTGACAAAGACCACATGAGACCTGCTAAATCTAAAATGTTTACAATGTGGCCCTTTACAAAAGTATTTACTGTCTGCTCTCAATGATAATCTTGACTACAATAGAGATGTTTTATTCAGTGTAAGTGAATAATATAAATGGAATGCCAGTAATAGTTAGATTTTTCTCTGGGGCTACATAGCATTTACTAAGATTAAAAATTGATTATATAACCAAATTACAATTTCTTGTATAAGTTCAAATGTTACCAAAATATTTATCAAAGCAAAACATTCTAAAGTATGTTTGACATCTGATTCCAATAACTCATTAATCAGGGTTTTTCTATTTTGTTTTGAAGCTGGCCCATGAAAATTACCACCAGGAGCTAGCAGAGATGTATAGATGCTTCCAGAGTCCCATTGTCAAATTAACTTCATTTAGATTTGCAGTAAAGCCCAACTCCAGGGGGCACCAGCCACATTGTATTTCCCGAGTATGAGTTATACTTAGCGTTGCCATTTGAGGAAAATATATGAATGAAGTCCCCTGGGTTGTGTACAAAAGTGGTAATGAATTCAACTTCTTTTTAGTTGAAGTTGGTAAGTGAGCAAAATAATTTGGACAATGTATTTTTATTTTAACAAACTATTTGACACACTCAGCCATGGTATCTTCTTGTCAAGAAAGAGAAATATAGCTTAGATATTGACAAAGTAATTTAAGCATATTGAACACTTTTTATCCAAAAATTTAAATCGTTGGTAGATGCCAACCTATTGAGGCTCAGATAATGGAGTAGTGGCCTACACAGAAGTTACTCCAAGCCAGGCATGATGGTATATACCTGTAATCCCAGCAACTCAGAAGGCCATGGCAGGAAGATTTCAAATTTGAGGCCAGAGGAAGCCTGTAGAATTTACTGAGACTCTATCTCAAAATTTAAAAAAAGGAGGGGTGGAGGCTTGGGTTGTACCTCAGTGGAAGATCACTGGCTTATCATGTGCAAAACCTTGGGTTAATCCTCCTGGTACTGCCTAAATAAATAAGTAAGCTATGTCGGTATGAGAATATCCAAATTATTTATGATCCATGATCTAAATGAGGACATAGAAACTATGCTTATCAAATTTACTTATGACATAAAATCAGCAGGGTAGAGTATACCAAATGTATTTTCCAAATGAAAATACTAATAATGGACTAAAACCAAGCAAAACAATAGAATAGAACAGAAATTGATCAAAAGATCAAGGAACTTCCTACACCATGGCTCTATCAATATCGGTATGTATAATTAATATTTGAAACTAAATGTATTTTGGCTTCAAATGACTCAATGAATTTTAAAAAGACTAGGGTAAGCATGGGAAACAAGTTTTCTTAAATACCTGACTTTTTTTTTTTTAAGTAGTACTGAGGAGTTTAACCCAGGGCCTCCTGCATGATAGGCAAATGCTCCACCGCTGACCCTCACCCTCAACCTCTTTTTATTTTTTGTTTTGAGACAGAGTCTTTCTGAGCTGTGTGTGCTGCCTCTGGCCTCCAACTCACAATCCTCCTGCCTCAACCTTCAGAGTTGTGGGGATTTATAAGCATGAGCCACAATGCTTGGCTCTTTTTTCTTTACTGTGTAAGTTTATGGGCTGGGATTTAGCTCAGTTGGTAGAGCGCTGCGCTGCAGTCTCTAAGGTCCCAAGTTCAATTCCCAGCCCCACAAAAATGGGAGAAGGGCCTGGCAATCCACTTCCAAGGCAATCCCGAAACAGCCAGCCATTGAAAACCCTATGAGGGTCGCTATGAGTCAGATACCGACCCGACAGCACCTAACAACAACAACAACATGTAAGTTTACACATTTTTCCAGATGTGAAATTATGAGGTAAGATTTAACTTCAGTTATGAAACCAAATGGCTGCGAACCAGATTTGGCCCATAGACGTCTTTTATTTACCACCCTCTTTCTTGTGTTTTAGCTAACGTTTTTAATTAGTTGTTCACATGGAAAAGTCCCAGGATGTAACATACCTATCTTGATTTTCACCTTCTCTCAAATCATAGGGAGATCCACCACCCTGGACCCTTATTCTTATCACAGCACCCACCTGGAGTAGAGTGGCCCCCACTCTCCAAAGGTGAGGCCAGCACCCTCCAGCTGTACCCTCCTGACCACTCCCTATTGCTTTATTTATCTATGCACTGGGCCCCCAGGCCTTCATGTTAGTAAAACTCCTATAAAATAAAATGATAAAGACTTTTTGAAAATATGGAATGCATCTCCAAAGGTCATGGGCTGTTTTAAGAGGTGTTGCCCTTCTTACTGTGAATGGAAGCACTGTTGAAAGCATATGACATGGGTACCACAGAGAGGATTCTTGAGTGAGGCTGGAGGGTAGCTAGATCAATATCTTTCAAATTTTTGTTTTAAAGAGAAGAAACTTGCAATGTTATCTGCTAAAATTATTTCTACTCTAATGATTCTTAAATATCCATAAACATAAAGCCTGAGGTAAATTCTTATGTTACAGTTCTCATTTATAAAAATTCCAAATAAATATTTAAATTCCAAAATTATTGCTGTCAAACAGCTCTATAAAAACTTTGAAATATATATTCATATACTGAGTGTTTATGATGTGTAGATCCAGGCTGTGTTTGTGAAATTTCATCATCTACGTAGTTTGGATGAGCATTTTGGCACTGTATTTAGCTGGAACTATAAATTTAGGGCTGATTCCCTTGGTTCAAAATTCCTATAAAGCTAGGTCATACACAACCAACATTGATAGAGGAACAAGATGATGATCCTAGTCATGCCAATTCACTCTAGTTATGAATTCCAAAATGCTGATTTATATTTGAGATGCAGAAGAGCACATATAGGTTCCTTTTTCAAACAAAAAACTCTGCTTCACTGAAATGATGTCAAAAGATGTTTGTAGTAAGTGCTTAATGAGTGGCTATAATTGCTGGGACTAAAAAGCATGTAAAAGTTCTTGCTCCTATGGTGCATCCTCTCTCATTAAAGACAAGTCACAAACACAAAAAATACTTTAAAAAATAATAGAAGTAGTACATAGTCATATATACTGAAAACTGCATATAGTAGACATCTGGAGAAGCGAAAGATGATCATAAACTGATGTAATGTGTGGAGAATGAGTAGAATGTGGATAATCCAAAAGGGGCAGAAAGACAAGCCAAGGAACAGCTAGAGCATGTGTTAGGAAGCATACTCCTCGTACTTTGGGGAGAAGTGAGAGGCACATGTGGGAACATGAGAAGCTTGATCATAGAGATTCTGAGTTAAGGTTGTTAAGGTTGGATTCCTGAGCATTCCTTTAGTTATTGATGAAAGGATGACAGGATGTAATAAGTGTAACAGGTGCCAAAGACCAGCTAGAAGGCTGCAATTCTGATTCTGGTCAGGTAGAAGGAGGACCTTGCCAGGGGGTACCAGGAAAAAAACATGTGTTTCTAAGGCAAATGCACTATATGGATTGGTGCAGCATGATGGGAGACAAATCAAAGAGAAATGCCATTGAAAGTGCAGGGAATGGTGAGCATATTGCTGTGTTGACGGGGATGGTTGAGTAAGGAGCTCAGATTAGAGCCTGTTGCGTTTCAGTTGATATCATTGCCTTACAGGGTAGAATTAGCCCCACAAAAGAGACAGGCTTGTGTTTTCTCAAAGATGGGAGCAAAGAGAGAGGGTGGGTAAGGCTACAATTTCTTAGGTGAAAAGAAGAGAAATTGAGAGGGCTTATTGTGTGGTCATGTCTTAATTTTTTTCAGTAAAGTGGGAACCAAGGGCATATACTTAGATTGACCATGTAAGATTAGAGATAGAAGTATGGGGAATGTAAACAAGGCAAGCAAGGAATGTACTAGTCTAGGAAGCCAACAATCTGTAAATAAAATAAGGCTGCTATTGAAGCAGATATGGAAGGATGTGAATTTATAGCTGAGTCTAGCATCATGGTTTTGAGAAGTTTTCTTAGCGACTTTTGATAATAACCAAAGGTAAAGAATCCAGGAAGTAGACAATAGGTAAAAAAGGGATAGGACTTTAAGGTGACACTCCTTATATCATTGCTGTGGTTGTTCATATCAAGGAATCCAGCCTAGGAAAGGCAGTGAAGGAAATCTGAGTTGGGAAGAAAGGGAGCATTGAAGAGTACAGGAGAACAATGAGAAAAGCAGAGGGGCTGAGGAAGGGAATAAGTTGTATCGAAATAATAAGAAGAAATTCCTGTGTTCCATACTTGCAAGTGGGTACAAGTGGGCTCCATACTTGCAACACCCTGGGTGATTGTGCCACCATAGTTGTGGCTGTGCTGGGGGAAATGAGGTTGAGTGATGACTGAGAAGGTGAGATGGGAGTTCAGGGAGTTACATGTCACCACCCAGTACTGAAACCAGGAAAATGGTGACAGGGCCCTAGCTGTAGAGGAAGATAGAGGCTTGAGTGCCGCCATCAATGAGGAAGTTGGAATAGCTTCATGGTGGCTGGAGGCTGAGGTGAGGGAGAGAATGGCTTAAGGAGATGTCATGGGTTGCAGAAGAGGATTGTTGACTGAGAAAATCAGAAGGATAATGGGCTGGATACAGCAGTGCATAAGGAACTGGTTGCCCTTGTCTAGATCACTTCTCAGGCCCCTGTATTATCTGCTGGGGCCTACACTCGCTTCAGGAATTGTTGCATCAATGAGCTTTCCCCAAATGGAACCTGATAGCATCTCAGCTCTACTCCATCACTCAGCTCTTGTGCTCTGCACTAGGCCTTCCTAACACTTCGGTACACTCTAAAAACAGGGAGTGTTAACATGGATCAGGATGGTGTATGACCAGCATGTATCTGGGGAATTGATGGTCCCTCTTTTATGCCTTGGGCAAATAATTCTGAGGTGCTTCTCCTGAGGTTCCTGGCAGCTTTACAGCCAGGCTGCTCTCCAGCTGCTCACAGCAGTGGAGTCTGATAACGCAGCTCTGCATTGGCTTTCCCCTCTCACTGGGTTTGCTCTTCCCAGGTCCCTGCCTTCTTCCCTGGGATGGCTTCTTAAAATATGCTACCTGAATGCAAGCCCTCCTCATCGCCATGCCCTCTTGCAGGAACCAAAGATACTTACTGGAGAGCATAAGTCATCGAGTGAACAAGAAGGAAGGTTTTGTGGTCAAGTAGAAGCTGGGTTTCAGTTCAGTTGAAGAGGAAGGAACCCTAAAAGACGTAGAGGAGTTTCTTATAGAACACAAATTTTCAGAGACTCCTCTAGGAATGGATGGCAGGTCAGAACAAGAGCAGAGCTGATAGAGATGAGAACATGGGTGAAAAAAAGGAAGGTTAACTATGAATCATGTATGTTCAGTAAGTTCCTCTATATCAGAAAATAAATATACTAATAACCACAAGGGGACATTTTAGACAGTCGTTATTTATTGCTGTAGCTTCTTATTTGCCTTCATCTTCATTTGTTCCACCTGAGGCAGAACATCAGACAGTCTAGTCTTGCCCTGTGTCGGCTTCTTGCCAAGATGCTGATGTCATCCTATATCCAGCCCTTCACGTCATTTCAATTCACATTCATGTCTTTTGTCTGTTTCTTGATGTCTAATTTCCTATGGTCTACAGCCATACCACCCAGGCATCAGATCTTGTCTGCTCCCGGAAGCTAAGCAGGGTCAGACCTAGTTAGTCCTTGGATGGCAGATTGCCTGGGAATACTGGATGCTGTAGGCTTGGGAGGAGGACCCAGCAGCCCATTCCCAAAACAATCCAGCCATCAAAAACCCTATGAATAGCAGAGAAGCACTGATATAGTGTCAGGCATGGCACAGTGTAGGGGAGTGTTTCAATCTGCTGTACCCAGGGTCTGTACGGGTTGGACCCAACTCGATGGCCCCTAACAACAACAATTTACTATAGTTTCATTGAACTTTTCTCCAAGTAGGATATATGGTGGATTCATCTAAGAGAAATTGTCAAGAAACAAACAATACATATGCAAAATATTGTTGTGTAGTATCTTTTGGTGAAAAATTATAAATATGTATTTATATATAATCATACAACTTAAATAAATATATGAATTTTTTTAAAAGCAACAATTTTGACAGAACATCAGACACCTGAGGAAAATTTTTGTAATATCACTGCCGAATTTTGCCATATTCCTTAAAACTTGAATGAATTGATCATAAAATATTTTGAGTCCTATTTATTCTGAGCTGACATTTGTCATTTTTAGACATTTGGATTTAAAGTTTTAAGTCATAAGATGCAGACATATTTTTAAAAAGCAATTCATCACCCCATCATAGTTAGCACAATTAACAAAACATACTACTAACCATCCGACAAGCTCGGATCCACACAGTTTGGTGACCTCCCTCTTCTCTTAAACAGCTAAGTTTTCCATAAGTTATTTGACTGTTACATTGCTAGTAACTAAAATATATTAAGCATGTGTTAGCAGATACTTACTAAGCTTCAGGTAAAGCAAGCAGTTTTAGTGCTCTGTCACTAGGAGGTTAAGATCTATGATTATCTCCATGTATACCTAGGTTACTGTATTTTGCAAGCACCTACTTATATGAACTGTGTAATGAAGTAACCTGGAGCTTTTTTCTCTGACCAACATATGATATTTTTGTTGAAAGTGTGAAATCATTCCTAATCTATTGTTAGTTCATGGGGCTTAGTGAGAGTTGACCCCAGCCTGCATCTTCCAATGCCCCCTCAACATGTTCCCACACATTCTCCCACGCACTCACTCACTTGTAGGGTGACCAACTCTGGCCTGGCCATTCAGAGCATTCTACCCACTGACCATGGAAATTGGTTTGGGTGTGGGAATGTGATTAAACTCAGTTCAATGAGATTCAGTCATGGAAATTTTATAAGATGGCATGTAAACATAGAATTATTGAAGGCCACCTTGCCAACTAGTAGAAAGAATTTTCCTAAAGGAAGCAACATGCTGGAAAATACTTCCAAAAGATGGAGAGAGAATTCAGGTCGGGATGACATCCATTGCAAGGTAACACGTGGTCCTGTTTTACTGAAGCCAGTTCTATCTCCATATTTTCTAGGTACATGAGTCTGATATATACATTGGCTTTTATTTAAACCAGTTTGATTTGGGTTCCTGTCACTTGCAACCAAAAGGACCCTACTAATGTATGTTTGTCAATGTATGCTATTTGCCAAATAACAAGCATGACCAGTCCTTTAGATCAAATCTTTTGCATTCCAGTTCTTCTCAAAGTGAGAACTACATACCACTCATTTCAGGAGTGCTTATGGGATGCAGATTTTTCTACAGTACCCCAAACTTCTCAATCACAATCTATAAAGGCAAGGAACCTCATGTTTGACAAGCTCCCTGTAATGATTTTATGCACATTAAATTTGAAAAAACATGACTAAAGTCATGACTTTAGATTATATCAATTCAGATCAAGCAGGTTTTTTTTTTAAAAGAAGAAATCTTTTTGAGTTCACTTAAGTAGCAATTCTTTCCAAATAATTGATCATCAGATTTTTAAATGTCAGCATTGATGTAGCTAGAAAACCAAGTAAATACTTAAGGGCATATGCAAAGGAACTGTAATGGGAACTGCATGTTTAAAAACTACAGACATTCTTTATCACCTCTCACCTGTAATCTAAGCAGCCATTATAAGACACAAATGTCTACCCAGTCCAAGACTCAGAAACATTGGCTGATAAAGTAGAAGGAAAAAGAAGTAAGTTTACTTTGAAAAGGAGCAAGAATCAAGGCAGACCATGGTGGGGACATATGACTATTGCATGTCTGTTTTTTCTGCTGTTGGATGAACTTTATACCTTCCAGTATGGCATTCTTTTCCCACACTGGAATAATTCTTCATTTCCCAAGGAGCATGGTATAAGAAAATATCCTTCATTTGTGAGGTCCCTGTGGACACTTCTACTTCCTTGGACCTTTTCTACTACATTTAAATTCAAATGTGTTTAATTAGTTGTTTTTGGGCCAGACACCTCGCAAGTAAAAAAATTCACTTCCCAATTAGTTTCAGATGAGTTAGAGAATGTGGACCAAAATCAACACGAATCTGTCAATTGGTCAATAGACAAATATGTTGTGGTATATACTCAGCCTGGAGGCACAGGTGAAATATTAATACAGTTAATTATACCAGTGGCTCTAAAAACCATTAGGCTAAGTGAAATAATTCAAACACAGTAGGGTGCATACCATATGATTACTGTATGAAATTTTAAAAAGGCTAAACTATAATGAGGCAAAGTAGATCAGGAGTTGCTTAGGACTACAAGTTGGGAGAAGGTAATCACCACACAGAGGCACAGGGCAAAATTGTCTATATCTTGATTGTGGGAGATGTTACGTGATACAATTATAGAAATTTCCCAAATTGTATACCTCAAATGAGTGAATTATATTGAGTATAAATTATACTTCAATGAGACTATTATATAATTACATAACAAAACTATTATTGGACAGAAAAAATTTTGAGGGGGTGGGAACAGATTTTATCAGAGCAGGAGACATGAGACGCATCTGGGACCTGCAGAGGCAGGCAGCTGCCAGCAAAGGCAGGCCCTTGGAGGTCTCCTGGGAAGACAAGGAAACTCTCATCCTAGGGGGGCAGTTTGCACACACTGTCCTAGTTTTTGTTGCTTGTTGGCTTCCAGGCCAGAGGGAACAGAGACAGAGGGAGGCTCAAAACTCTACTTGAAGGCAATGGAGGCAGGAAGGAGGACTTTGGCATTTGCTCACTGAAAGGAACATGACAAAAATGGAGACATGGGCCAGGAAAGGCTAAAATAGACAAGAGTGATGTGTACAGTGGCATCCCAGGGTGGGTGTCTACGGTGTGCAGCTAAGACAGGCAATTGGGAGGAAGAGGACTCTTTCTGGTCTGAAGGACATTTATCTAGAGACCAATGACCTTTTCTTGTAGATAAGTACCCTTAGAATTATTCTAAAGATGTCAACAGATAGTTTGATCTAGAAACAAATGTCAAGATACTTTAAAAACTAAAGTAAAAAACTAAAGGACACTGCCTGAAGCTATATCACTGTGATGTCTGATCTTGTCAGATCTCGGAAGCTAAGCAGGGTCAGGTCTGGTCAGTACTTGGATGGGAGACTGCCTGGGAATACCAGGTGCTGTAGACTTGGGAGAAGGACTCGGCAACCCACTCCCAAAAACAATCAGCTGTTGAAAACCCTATCAATAGCAGAGAAGCAACATCAGTAGTGTTTCACCTGTTGTACATAGGGTCACTATGAGTTGGACACTGACTCTATGGCACCTAACAAAAACAAAGGACACTAGTAAACATTTATTGAGTTAGAAAGTTATTTGCTGGGAAAAAGATAGTTTTGTAAAAGGAAAGATGCTTCTGAAAAATTGAAGGCATTTAGCAAGCAAGCTTGATTACGGCTGCTTTACCACAGACCTTTTCAATGAGCATGGAAGCCTTTTTTTTTTTTTCTTTTTGAGTGCTTTCCCATAAATATCCTGTCTACATGCTGAGAGAACAAATGAGAACAATTGAATTCTGTCCACTTCATGAACCCCTTAAAAATAATGGGGTGCCCCCATCAGTAGTGTTTTATGAGCAGGAGGATGTGTTTGTGCTGCCAAGTGGGATAACTTTTTATTTAAAGCCTAATTTTCTCTTTCACTCGTTTGCTGTCATAAAGCAAATGAAATTTGGCTTTCAAAAAAAGTGGTAACTCATGTAAAGAAACAATTAGAAGGATTATTAAAAATCCATAAATTATATTAAATTTATAAAAAGCTCTTAGTGCCAATAAATAAGTTATGTCTTATCTAGACACATTCAAACTAGGCATCCATAAAAAAATAGCACAAGGAAATGAAAAGTTCAAATGGAGGAAGAATCACTAGACGAATTACTTCATCCTAAATGTTGCAATTGGCTTCTTTTACAGGAACAATTTTTTTTTTTTCTAGAGGTGATAAACGCACAACCTCATCAATCTAGCTCTTTACCCTTGGCGGGTACTTGTCTTCCTATATGCATATTTTTTTTCTCTTTGGCACCAGACACAAAACAGAGTATCATTGTGATCCAGGATTTGTTTGAAGAGATTTCATCTGGAAGGGAGTCAAGCAGGGCACAGGCAGGGGAGCTTTTACAGATTATGACCTGTAATCTGGTTAATACGCTGAAACACAAAGATCCGAATGCTGGGATAAGGTTACTTCATATGTGGCCATGTGCCTCACTCCCCCAACCCCTCTGAAGTCCTCTCAGATGGGGGAGAGCCCAGCTTGCACATGCTGGCAGGCTAACGGGGGAGATAATATAGATATAATGGCATATGTTCCAAATCTAGCACAGGATAATCACCTAATAATAGGATTCACTTATTCTGCTATTATTGCCATAGAAATTAATTTCCTTTAGTTTAGGATACATAGCCAGAGTCCTTGGTAAAAAGAGGGTGTTGGGGTCGAGTATAAGTAAGCCTTTATTTCCACTCTGATATTTGGGCTAATCCTTAAATTTTTACTTTTTTACTAAAAGGTTATATAAAATTCATGTTTAACTTTACATATCCATTTGGAGACCAGTAAATTTTAACTCACCTTCTTTTAGGAACCATCTGTTGAAAGCAAATCTTCATAGCATCTAAGTTAAAATTGTGACTATGTTTTCCTTTATTTAAACACAAAGAAGTTTTAGAAAATATTAACTGATATAATTTTTCTCTATCCAAAGTGAAGGGTTAAATTTTATTTCCTGAATCAAATTTGATTGTTTTTCAGTACTAGGGGTCTGAACCTAGGGCCTCATAAATGCTAAGCAAGTGCTCCACCACTAAGCTATACTTCCAGCCTCTTTTATTTTTTATTTTGAGACAGGGTCTTATTAAGTTACACAGGCTGCCTCTAGCCTCAAACTTGCAATCTTCCTGTCTCAGCCTACCAAGTCACTGTAATTACAGGTATGTGCCACAGAGACTGGCTTAGGCTGAATAGCTTTTTAATGGCCATTTAAAAGTATTAAGACATTATTTCTATTTCAAAAATAATAACTGTACATGACAGACTAAATCTCCAAAACTCTGCTTCTGTGTAAATGCATCTTCTAGCACATTCACTTGCGTAGCTATGCCTGAGAGCTGGAGGCCTAGGCATCCCAACAGTGATTCCCCAAGTAATAAACACTGACTTTAAGAACAATTTATATGCATAACAAGTTATCAGAGGAAGCAAACCCCCAGTCCTAGCTCCTATGGGCACCATCCCTTTGTTCCCCAGTCATCTATGGGGAGCGACTAATTTACAGGAATACTTTATCTTGCAAACATAACAACAGAGAAGTCACTGAGCCTTGAAAATAATCTATCCACCTGCTCTTTGAAGGAGTCATTGTTCTCTGAATCCGTTCTCTCTCATGCTGATCCATCCAAGCAGAGAGGAATGTGAGAAGTTGAAGTGCTTGTTGCTATTGAAATAGCATTAGAGTTCCTGATTCACTAGGTGACATTTTTGCAGACTAGTCAGGGAACTGAAATATTTCCAAAAACATTGCTAAAGGAAAAGTAAATTTCTTTCTTCCTTATTTTTTTCTTTCTTTCTTTTCTCTTTCCTTTTTTTTTTTTTTAACTGGTACTTTGAGGTTGAACCTGAGACCAAGCACATACTTTGCAAGTGCTCTACCTCTGGGCTGCCTTCTCAGCCCATTTTTTAATTTTTATTTTGAGTCAGGGTCTAAGTTATGCAGGCTGCCCCTGGCCTCACATTTGCTATCCTCCGTCCTTTCCCTCCTGAGTCACTGCAATAATAGGTTTGCACCACTGCTCTTGACAGGAAAAGTAAATTTCAAATTTCAGATGATTAACTCATATTAATTTAAAGAACTAACCCAATCATAAATCAGCAGCTTCTGGAATTATTCTTGTAAGGTCAACTATTTTGGCCATTTTGGTTGAGAAACTGAAGTTAGGCTAAGTAACTTCCACAAAAATTTTAGAGAACAAAAATAATGTGAATTTACCAGAAACATTTACTGTATAGATTATTTATCTCATTCATCCTGCATATATATATAAATATATATGTGTGTATATATATATATATATATATATATATATATATATATGAATTTACTTCTCAAAAAAAGTGAGGCAAACTGTTGTTCCAAGAGATATTTTAAATATGAATTATTTTTTAAAAGAAATATTTTTGAGCAGGCATGCCAGTAGCTTTTCTCTCTCAATTCTTTAAAGACTCAGTAGAGATAATAAGTTCTAATATTACTTTTACCCCCCGACAGGGTTAAGTAAACCTCATTTTCAAGACTGATTTGCATGTTTTGACCATATAGAGGAGAGAAGAAAAAGCAAATGGAAACAGAGGGCTTCAATATGAAGATGTATGGGTGACCCTCTCACTTAGGAAGTGTCTTTGCCCTATTTTCCTCTATTTATGAATGCTGTTTCTCAATGTATTCTTACACTGAAAAAAAAATTTAAAACGAATTTATTTTAATGGAGAAAAACAGAGCAAATTTAGGATATTATTAGTATAGTTCTTGGATGGAGCGAAGTGTTAATGTGAAAGGAATACACATTAGAGAACATGTGACCTTTCCCAGGATGAACTTCCCACATAAATCCACCACCTTCCTCTGGAGGCAGGGAGACAAATATCTAAGCTGTCAAAATCAGAAAGCTTTTGATATGGGGCCTGGGGCAAATGATAGAACTTTTGAAACCATTTTCCTCATTTGCAAAATGAGGATAATCATACCTTCTTATCCTGTAATACTATGAAAACTATCCAAAGCTTTTCTCTCCTCTTCTTTTAATTGACAAGCTTACTAAACTTGAATGTTTATACTGTGCTCACAACTCTACAATATAATTCACCACACCATTTCATTTGATGCACACAGCAGCTTTGTGAGGTATGTATGATTTCTCCCATGAGAAAACTGAAGGACAGAGAAGCTAATATCTTGCCTGAGCCTCAGGACATGGAGGCCATCCAGGTCAGCCTTGCCCTGGCGTCTGCTGGGTCACACTGCCATGGGCCTGCGCAGGTGCATGGTGGGACACAGCCAGCTCCTTGTCGGAGGGAAGGCCATGCTCGTCTTTATTCTTCTTGTTTTCAGAGCTGTTAAAGCCCACAGAATAGCAGGCTGTGTTCTCAGAAAAGGTCATGTACATATATGTACACAACAAGTAGAATGTAGACTGCATAGAGGCAGCCACAGAATTTTTAAAGTTCAATCAAGAATTGCTAATCACTAGTCCTTTATCTTATTTGCTCTAAATATTTTTTTTCCTAAAAATCAAATGGGGAATGGGAGCAGGAGGGAATGCGCAAGAAAGAAACACCAGTAATCATGGTGAGTAACAGTCGTAGGGGTAAAGTGACAGCTCAAGGCTTTATTGTTGTCATAAAATTGGTGCAGTTTTAGAGCTTTAAGATGAGCAAATCTCTGGGGTCTATGTCCACTGTGGTTCTAATAGCATTAGAAAGGGTGAGTTGGTATAAACAATAACAAGATTTATGTTAGTGCAAACTGCTGACTATTGACTCTGATTTTTGAAGAGGAGAAAAGAGAAAACAAATCTAGATCAGATTCTTGTTATGTCCCTCTTTATGGGAAAGTGAGAAACTTGACCGATTCTAGTGGACATGAACAATGGGGAGGCAGGAACTGATTCGGATGCCTTCAGATTGTAGGCAATAGAAATAAAATGGAAAAGGGACAATAAAATTTTTAAAAAGTGGTGGTGTGGTTGTTTTGAACTGAAAGTTTCTAACCCCAGAAAGGAGCTGATTAATGTAGCCAGACTAAGAAAATTGTATAATTAGGACCAAGATTTTGAAATCCTACTGTGTGGAACAGAATGTCTAATCTAAAGTGGCTACCAGGAGAAAATAAAACCTAAAACACTTTCTTCATGACATGTCTTTTAGTTGAAAGCAAAAGACCTAGAATTTACCTTTACTAATCAGATGTGGGGCTGGGATTTAGCTCAGTTGGTAGAACGCCGCTCTGCAGTCTCTGAGGTCCCGAGTTCGATTCCCAGCACCACAGAAATGGGAGCAGGATGTGGCAACCCACTCCCAAGGCAATCCTGAAACAATCAGCCATTGAAAACCCTATAAGGATTGCTATGAGTCGGACACGACTTGACAGCACCTAACAACAACAACAACAATCAGATGTGAATTTATACCATATTAATGTATGAGGGAGGCCATCTCCCCTACCTTCTTCCCTTCTCTGTCAATAAAAAGGATCCTGAGACAGAATCTTCTCTTTTAAGTTTATTATCAGTTAAGGAGAGACTTTCCTACTTTGAGGAAATTCCCTATTTGCTTTATGATTATTATTAAGTTATCACAAACATTTTGGCCTCATGAGTTTATATTAACAATCTTATTGCTCAGCTATATATTTTTTTCAGCAGCAACAACAACAACAAAAATACTCCTTATTGTAGTCTTCTATATGGGAAGTCCATATTCTCAAAAGTCACCATATGATTATAAAAATAAATACGTAGGAAAGGAGTCTTTGGCCACAGGAGGGAACTTAACCAAAGCACCATTGATAGATCTTAATAAAAGAAAAATCAAGCTTAAAATAGAGAATTGAAATACTTGAGCACAAGATCTGTGCCCATAATCTGGGAATTTTATGGCCTCCCTACAGGAAGGAGCATGTGGTCTGTTAAATCTGATCATAAAATATCTCCTTGAGGCCTTAAAATGTAATGTGTCACATGTTCAATCTATCCAGTGTGGGCCAATTGTGAAGCTAAGATGTTAGTGCCCAGTTCCAAGATAGTCCTTCTGGTGTAATTGCCAGTCTACAGCCTCCAGAAAAAGGATAGAAACTATAAAGCAGAGGAAATGTTACAAATATTAGGATAGAAATATACTTTCATTATGTATTTATTAAATGTACTTCAATATCATACCTATACATCTACATTTCTATATGGGATTTGGAAGACACAAATTAAACTTTTCCATGGTTATCTATGGAACATGAGATTGGTAAGAAGCAGTATTTACTTTTTATTTTATACACTTATATTATTTGATTTTTTATACTGATAATAAATTTAGCATATAAAATAAAGTCAACATTTTTCTTCCTTAAAGAACATATAAGATTATAGAGATTTTAAAATATCTGGTAGTCTCAGATAATTTCAGTGCACAGTTAAACCCAATGATTGAGGGGATGATCTGGTGACTAAACTGAAATGACACTAGAGGGCCAGTTTTATATTTACTAGAGAGCTCTGCAAATTTACTAATTCATCCTAATTTTTATCTTTGAGATGCATTTAGAAATAAGTCAGCAATTACTTCTGCCTCAGGAGGAAACATTATTTCCCTAGCTGACCCACTGGTCCATTACTAAGGGTTCATCCCAACCAAAAAACATTTTGGAGTACAAAATCTAGGGAGGCATGTTTTAAGAAGACATACTCTGATGGTTTGGGATTGGGAGCTAATGCTCAAGAAGCAGAATAGCAGCAAGATTATAGTGTTTGAGCAAGGTGTAGAAGCCTTTGCTACTTAGAAAGCTGGAATATCCAGGCACAGCACCCTCTGTATCCTGACATGCACAGTCTCACGCTGAACAAACATGGTATTTAAATGTGAGGATGGAGACAAATAGCCAGAGTGCAGTTAAGTTTATTTGCAAACATCTTAAAAATATATGTTGTTGTTGTTGTTGTTGTTAGGTGCCCTGGAGTCAGGTCCAACTCATAGCAACCCTGTGTACACAAAGGGCATGGCCCTGAGGTGCTCACATGAGGAAAGGAGAGGGAGAGAGCAGGAAATGAGCTTGGAGGGTCTAGAGTTACTTGACCAATTTAATAAATTGAGTCACTTATAAAATAGAGACCAAGTCCACGTAAGCCCTAAAATAGAGGATTTGCAGAAGAGACACCCTCTAAAGCAATTGAACAAGGAGAAAAAGGGCAAGAAAGAGATACTTCATAAAGCCAGGCCTAAACTAATACTTTTTGCCCTACACCTTCACATTTACACTTAACCTAAAAAGATTAAAATATCATAATAGTTCTGAGATTTCTGGCTCTCGAGATTTCCATTATGACACATCAATAAAGCAAGGCAAGGTGACTGAGGAAGAACAGCCTGCTTTCATTTCCTGCTCATTTGAAGGTCACTTTTGGAGATAAAGATTATATTTTTGCAGAACCAGAGGATACATGAACATTTCTAGAAACTTGTAACATCAGATGTTCTGAACGAGCGAAGGAAAATGAATGATCCTATTAAGATACTTCTGACCATAAATCAGAGGTGTTAAGCTCTGACTGGCTAACTTCAGCTTCCCATTTGACTCATTTGAAAATGGAACTGATGTGAATATAGATTGGGGGAAGATGCTCAGCACCATTAGAGGTGGCTCATCAGCTACTGCTCACGGATCTCTGATTGAAATACAATGTGCCTAGCACCCAGGGACAAATATTTGCATCATTTCATTGTTAAGTGACTGTATAAGTAGCAAAAAAATGGGTGTCACGCATGTAATACAAAAGAAC
Source organism: Pedetes capensis (assembly GCA_007922755.1). NCBI lineage: Eukaryota > Metazoa > Chordata > Mammalia > Rodentia > Pedetidae > Pedetes > Pedetes capensis. The sequence continues at coordinate 22,733 of VMDO01007682.1, read as the reverse complement.
TGCTTGTGTTGAAACTCACAGTCTCTCAGGAAGAGTGGTGAGCAATTTACTAATCACTGGTATTTGGGAAAGGGGATCTCATTTTCCAGCTTACCCCTCTTCTATTTGCAAAAGCATCTATTTCTCCCCATGTGCTCGTGTTACAAACCTCCCTTTCTCTGATATTTTAATGATATTTTCCTTTGACCCTTTAATGGAGCCATTTTTCAGCAAAGGAGATGTGGATTCATTTTCTGCCATTCTTTCTGAGTTCTGAATTTCTAGGTCCTCTCCCCTGGTAGCATGGTGAAGTTCTGCAATTCACTTATGGGTGAGTGATTTAACCTTTCTGAGCCTCCACTTCCTCACCTGAAAAATGAATCTAAAATATTTCTCATCCTGGACAGTAGCTGTGAGGCATAGAATTGGATTTGTTAAGGTATATAAAATACCTGGCAATAAATATATGCCAACAATTCTTATCTTCTTTCTACTAAAAGAATGGCCTATAGGTGTTAGATAATAGATAGCAGTTAGACATGAACAGCAGAAACTGGGAAAGATGTTATGGACTGGAGCCTTCAACCAAAAAGTGACCAAGACACTGGCTTGCTTAAAAGAAAGAAACTAAAAGTAGGCCAGGAGTTAGAAGATATAGAAATTCCAAGAAGACAGGAAACAGTATGTGTTTTGTTGTTGTTAGGTGCTATGGAGTTGGTATGTGACTCATAGTAACCCTATGTACAACAGGTGAAACAATATGGTTAGTGCTTCTCTGCTATTCACAGGGTTTTCAATGGCTGATTGTTTTATTGGGAGTGGGTTACTGGGTCCTTCTCCCAAGCCAACAGCACCTGGTGTTCCCAGGCAGTCTCCTAAGTACTAACTGGGTCTGACCCTGCTTAGCTTCCAAGATCTGACAGGATCAGGCACCACAGTGGTGTGGCTGCAGGCCCATATGTGGTTGTTTGTTGGTTGGTAGATGCCATCAAGTCGTATTCAACTCATAGTGACCCTTGTAGGATTTTCAATGGCTGCTTCAGGATTGCCTAGGGAGTGGATTACCATGTCCTTCTCCCATCATATGTGGTTAGAAGCTGTAAAATGAGGAACATGTAAGGCCACCAACTGGGGCAAGGTACTTCCCTGAAGCTTATCCATGCACACTAGCAAGAAAATTTGACTCTAGATGGACCCCAGTCTCATTATACATGTGTTACCATCGCATGTTTAGGCACAGAAGGTCATAAATCTAACTAAAACAGACTGAATTATGGGAAGTGGCATGTGCAAAAGAGAAGAGGCTTTGTGACATGAAGATAGGCTATGAGGATGTGGAAATAGGAAGCAGCCCCATCCCTATTCTCATAAAATTGTTATAAAAGCTGGGTAATGCTTGCCTGGTAGGTGCCTCACTCCCTTGTGATGGCTCAGTCTATGGACCTATCTACTTGAAAATAAACTCTTTTTATTGCTTGCAACAACTTCCTGTCCTGTGTTGTCATGGGTGGGTTGGAAAGAATCATCTTCTTCATTGCCACTAGAGATGAGGACTGGAGTCCACCTCCACCTGTTCCATCTATAACAGGGGTAAAGATAAACTCTTTGACAAAAAAAAGAAAGAAAGAAAGAAAAGAAGAAAATATAAAATGAAATGATTCAAATTACTCTTTCCGTATTGCTAAAAATATTGAATGCATTTACCTTCCTTTATCCTGGACTCCACACAGTGTCTGACACATCACAGATAATAAAGTTTGTCTTATAAATATGACATATAATGACTACTATTGATGCACATAGATCAGTTGTTTTGATGGTCAACTAAAGGAAAAAAAGCCATCAGAACAGTTAAGAAAATGCCAGCACACATGTGAAATTGAGGTAAACGTTGGGAAGCTTAGTGAGCACCCCAACTGCCTCTCTTCTGAACCAGGTGCCATCACCAGGCCATATGCCACACATCAACATAACAGAACAAAACTTTAGAAATAGCTTTCTAAGGATTGCTTCAATATCACTTTTCAATGTAAAATGGTAACATATATACTTGTATCTGCAAAGAACAGAACAGAGATACCCAATCATGTCTTTTAAAGGAAACAAAGCTCACATTTTATATATTCTAATATAACTATCTTTCATGTTCTGACAGCTTGTCATGCTGTGGGGGTTTGCATGTTGCTTTGATGCTGAAAGTTATGCCACTGGCATTTCAGATACTAGCAGTGGCACCCATGGTGGATAGCTTTCAGCTGAGCTCCCAGACTAAGACAGACTAGGCAGAAGGATCTGGCAGCCCACTCTCAAAATAATTAGCCATCAAAAACCCTATTAATAGTAGAGAAGCACTGTCAAATATGCTGTTGTTGTTATTGTTGTTGCTGTTAGGTGTTGTTGAATCAGGTCCAACTCATAGTGATCCTATGTACAGATAGGGTTTAAATGACTGATCATTTCAGGATTGTTTTGGAGTGGGCTGCCAGGTCCTTCTCCCATTTTTTCAGTGTTGAGGATTGAACCCAGGGCCTCAGAGAGTGCAGAGCAGCACTCTACCAACTGAACTAAATGCCAGCCTGCTGTTAAACATAGTCCAAAAATGAGCCCCCTCAGGCTGGAAGGCATTCAAGAGACAGCTAGAGAAGAGTTGCCTCCTCAAAGTAGAGTCAACCTTAATGATGGGAATGAAGTAGAGCTACTGGGATGTCCTTTTGATGATGTGGCATGACTCAATATGAGAAGAAATGTAGTGGTTGCAACATTGGGCTCAAACATAAAAATGGCACAATGTTGGGTAGTGTTTCTTTCTGTTGTACATAGGACTGCTATAAGTTGTATCTGACTTGACAATATCCAACCACAATAACAAAATATAACTGCCATAGGGATTAAAATTCAGGAAGTCATTTATGAAAGCAATTATATAGGTAATTCTGAAAGAAACCTAAGAACTAAGTAATGGCTCAATTTATAAAAGATAATCCTATCATCTAGGCAGTTTCCTAAACTGCAAGTTGTTGAGAAGTACAACTTAAAAATGTTTGCCATACCCAAAATTTGAATTATAAACTGTAGTCTTATAATACTAATACATTTTAAAGAAAAGAGGAAAACATATTGAATTCTATAGTATTTTTAATGAGGGATTTTTGACAAGTCTATAAAACTCTATAAGACATACTTCAGTTTAATCAGGACCTCACTGAAAACCCGTAGTGTACCTGAAATGATACTTTTTGAGTAAATAAATGATCAAAACAAGATGCTGTGGAATCCAGAATCCCTGTTTCTATTTCCTAAGAAATTCCTTGAGAGGATACCCTAATTGTGTTTTGAAATGTTTCAGTTCTTGTAGGGATGACTTTTGTACCTAAGTACAAATATTGTAGTTTGTAAGGCTCTGAAAGTTATATGTTTCCAGGGACATTTCAAGACTTTTTTTTCTCTTTTCACAAGACCAAGTTTTCTTCATTTGTGTTGACAAATTAAACAAAATAATTGAAATATCAAATACTTCTCATAGATTCTGAACCTCTTCATGAATGTGGTTTAGGGTAGGTGTTAAAAAAATCATAAAAATATTTGAAAACCGGCTTGTTTATTCTCTATGAAAGTGTATTAATTTTCTTGTTGCTGTGATGAAATACTTGACAGGAACAACTTAAATGAGGAATGATTAATTTTGGCTCATGGTTTCAGTTCATCATGGTGGGATAGATATGGTGGAACACAGCAGTTCATGTCAAGGTGGTCCAGCAAACAGAGAAAGAGGAATGCCAGTGCTATACTAGCTTTCTCCTTTTCCCTTTTTGTTTCATTTATGCTCCCAGCCCATATGATGAGGCTACCTACATTCAGGGTGGATCTTTCCCCCCCAGTTAATCTTTTCTAGAAACACCCTCAAAGACACACTCAGAGATATGCTTCATCATCTCTTGTTGTTGTTTGTAGGTGCTGCTGAGTCAGGTCTGATTCCTACTAACCCTCATAGGGTTTTCAATGGATGATTATTTCAGGATTGCTTCAGGAGTGGATTGCCACTTCTTTCTCCCATCACCATCTCCTAGATGATTCTAAATACAGTCAATTTGACAATGAAGATTAACCTTCACAAGTTCACCCCTTATCAACTTGACATCAAAATATATCATGTTAAATCATAACATTTCACCCCCAGACTGCCAAAAGGCTCATGTCCATTTCAAAATGCAAACTGTGTTCAATCTGTTTTCACGAGTTCTCATAGTTTTAACAGTCCCAATATTGTTCAAAAGCACAAACTCAAAGTTTCTATTAAAACTCAAAGCAGTCTCTTAACTGGGAGCTCTATAAAATAAAAAAGAAAATTACATACTTCCAACATACAATGGCATAGAGTAAACATTCCCATTTCAAAAGGGAAGAGCAGAAGAATATCAAGGAAAGATTGAACCAAAGCAAGACTCAAATCCAGCAGGGTAAACATTAAATTCTGTAGCTCTATATATGGCACCTGGCATATATGGTGTCTGTATGTGATCTCCAACAGACTTGAGCAGCCCCACCCCTATGGCCTTGTCATTTGTAGATCACATGGCCTTTTTCTTGGCCTGCTCCATTCATTATCTGTAGCTTTCCTTGGCAGACATTCCATGTGTTTGTTATCTCCAACATCCTACAGTCTCCATTGCAGGTTAGGCTTTACCCATACAGCTTCATGCATCACCCTTTCCAGTTGTTGTTTTTAGATGCCATCAAGTCAGATAAGACTCATAGTGACCCTCACAGGGTTTTCAATGGCTGATTGTCTCAGGATTGCCTTGGGAGTGGATTTTCACATCCTTCTGCCATTTTTGCAGTGCTGGGAATCAAACCAAGGATATCTGAGACTGCAGAGTGGTGCTCTACCAACTGAGAAAAATCCCAACCCTACCCTTTCAGGTAGTTCTACAGAAAGTCCAACCCTGCTAACATTGCCTGGCCATTCAGACTTTTCTTTGGACTCTTGGTGGTGGCACACATGACCCCATAACTCTTATACTCTGTATGCCTGTAAAACCTGAATCATGTAAATTACACCAAGGTCTGTTGTCACCTCAAGGAGTAGCCAGGCCTCATTGGACCATGGCTGCAGTGGCTTCTGAATGCCTGAGCAGATAACTCTAGGAAAACACTTCCCTGTGCTACTCTGTGAAAGAAGGGTGCCCCAATAACTTTTTTCAAGATAAAGTCTTTCAAAAGGATTTATAGGGACCTGTAATGAGTGAGGTCTGGCCAGTTTTCTATTGTCCCAGTTCAAAGTTCTTGGCTTCTCTTTAATAGTGTTAATCTGTTTAACAGCTACTCCCTACCTTGTCCATAGATTCAAACTTTCTCCTTTTCTAGACTGACTACATGTTTTTCAAATGCTTCTGCTTGCTTTTTTCTCCCAATTTTCACTGAAACCCTAGCTAAATGCAGCCAACAATAACCGTGCCCTAGCCTAAATGCTATGCTGTCTTGAAATTTCCTCCTCCAAATTAATTGGCCCATTACCTTTAAAGTTAGCTTCCCACAGAGTTTTGGGACATGAACAAAATGCAGACAAATTCTTTTCCAGAATTTAACTAGTCCAATTCCCAGTAGAGTTCTTGTTCCCATCTGAAACTACATGGAACTAATCTTACTATTCACATTCCTGCTAATGTTCTGCTCCTCTGAGCTTCCACCAGAATCATCCTCTAAGCTTCACTTAAATAATTTTAGCTTTTTGTAGCCTGATTCATCAAACTCTGTTTTCAACATCCTTCCACAAACCAGTTCTAAAGGTTTAAGTACCACATGATCAGGTTTAATCAGAGTAATGACCCCACTCTCAGTACCAATTTTCTGTTATATTTATTTTCTTCATAACTGTGATGAAATACTTGACAGAAGAAACTTAAGGGAAGAAAGGTTTATTTTGGTTTATGATTTCAGAAGGTTCAGTTCATCATTGTGGCATGCACATGGTAGAGCAAACCAGTTCATGACATGGTGGGCTAGGAAGCAGGAAAAAGTGGAATACCAGTGCTCCACTAGCTTTCTCCTTTTTCCCTTTTATTCTATCTGGACCTATCAGCCTATGGGATGGAACTGCCCACATTTGCAGTAGATTTTTTTCCCTCTCTGAAAAAAGTATCACAGACATACTCAGATTCCTGGGTGAATCTAAATCCAATTGACAACTAAGATTAACTATCATAGAAAGTAATTTCAAGGTTTTCTAAACTTCATCCAAACAGAAAAGAATATTGTTCCTTGTCTTTATCATATACCATACTTGATCATATACTCCAAGTAAAATGTTCATAATTTCCCACCTTTGTCCATTCATCCATTTATTTATATGTTCATTCTACAAAGTTTTGTTGTTTCTCCATTATTCCCTAAGCTCCGGATATAATTATGAATAAATTCCCTAATATTCTCTGCCCTCAAGGGTTTTAAGATCTAATATGGGAGAGAGACATTTAGAAAAAAGTTATACAAGATGAATTATTATAAACTACCATAACCATTCTAAAAATTGTCTTGTGCATAAAACACAGAATTGGGGCACTGACCTTGTTTGGTGGTTCAGAGATGGCTTTTGTGAAGAGAGTCGGATTTAGGTATAAAGATTACTGGTGGGTGGTGCAAAAGTCTAGAAGGCAATGCTGATTTACCAATCTAGTTTTGAAGATTGGGAAAAATCATTCCAGTTTGAAGTAAGTAGAAAAAGTACAGTATAGTTGGAGACTTTGAAGCAATGGTCTTGGTGGCATTTACAGAGCTTTCAAAACATACAAAGGCCTGAGAACTATCACCAGAGACTTAGATAATCATTATGGGATGGGACAAGACTCTGAAAAATAAATTTAAAATTCCCCAGGTAATTCTAATGTGTAGTCAAATTTAGAATTACTTCCTGTGAGTTGTGGGGAGGATGGCTGGATAGAAAACCTGGGATTAGATTATGTAATACCTTCAGTGCCTCATCAAGGTTTTGATCTTTATACTAAGAGCAATGAGAAGCCTTTGAAAAATCATGTGGAAAATGGATATACAAATGTTTGTGGCAAAGATAGTACATGGCTACAATAACGAGTGAAACATTAGCTTTAGTGACCTGGATACACTGATTCTTCATTTGGTCATTTATTTTTCCCTGTGGAAGAATAGTTTGAAATATCAATTTGTGTTTTTTCCTGTTATACTTTCTTATAAATCTCCTGCCACTTCAAACAAGTAACATCTCTATCCTCAGGAAAGGATTGTGTCAAATCTATTTGAAGTACTATTTTTGTCTTTTGCAAATGTTTGTCATTGAAGACATTATTTCTATTAAGTTTCTCCAGTGAAGGGAAGCAATGGCGATGCCCATTGAAGTCAGTGTTGGCTGGGGTCATAGGAGGTGGAAGACCTCATGGGAGAGTGACATTGGATTACCAGTGGTGATTTGGACCCACAGCTGAAGAATTCATGAACTAATCAAGACTATGAAACACATTCTTTGAGAAACACAGGAATCACTAATGTTAAATAACATTGTATTGCCCACCATACATGAAGGATGTGGACCTGATGTTAACATGTTTGAAGAAAATGAAGATGTGATCTGTCTTACATATGAGAGCTATGGTTGAACCATATTCTGTAAATATCAAGCACATGATAGTCATCATGCCAGAGACTAGGAATGCAGGATAGACCCTGGAACAGTGAGGAAGGCTAACTGGAAGTAAAATAATCATCATCTATAAAGAAAAATATTAGGAAGGAAATTTGCAAAGGTGGTAAATGATCAGGGATATTACTGAAATACTATGTTTAGAGATGGCCACACTGAGAAGACTTTTAAGAGAAAGCTGGATAAGCCAGCTAGGCAAAGTGTTCAGGAAAGAGGGAATTTGAGTTGAAAAGATGACCAGTAGCCTGGTTACTGTTTAACAAGTGAAGAGGAGAACAACAGAAAGTGACGTTTCCCAGGTAAGAGTCAGATTATATAGGGCTGGAGGTAGGAAATATGAATTGTACTAAGTGCAATAGGAAGCCATAGAAGACTTTTAACCAAGGGAGAAACATGATCAAATTTTTAAATTAATGATGAAATATTTTAATAGACATAAAGTACAAAGACAAATATAATTTAGTCACCATCTTTATCTTATAAATATTATAAGCCTCTTTTAAAAGAACCAAGAGTCTAGAAATACATTTGAATTTCCATTCCTGTTCCATCCCCAGTGGTAGCCAGCATCTCAAAGATTTTAAGACTTTTACTATAAATGGTGTCGGTAAGTTTATATAACAATTTTGATGTTTTTAAACTTAAGATCAATAGCATACTTGTGAATCATTATGTGGTTTTTTAAATTAACATTTGATTTGGCAAGAATAAAGAGGTTTTGAATTACTAAATGTAGGAATTTAGTATATAAAAATGTAGTGAGAAAGCATCACTACCAAACTTAGTAAAATAAAAAGAATTATAAGGAAAAATTATGAAAAATCATGTGTCAATAAACTATGTAATCTACATGAAATGGAAAGATTCTTAGACAAACTACCAAACCATTTCAAGGAGAAACAAACATACAAAAAAGCCTGAAAAGACAAATGTTGTTGTTGTTGTTGTTGTTGTTAGGTGCCATCGAGTTGGTATCCGACTCATAGCAACACTCACAGGGTTTTCAATGGCTGACTGTTTCGGGATAGCCTTGGGAGTGGATTGCCAGGTCCTTCTCCCATTTTTTGCAGTGCTGGGAATTGAACTCAGGACCTCAGAGACGGCAGCGCAGCACTCTACCAACTGAGCTAAATCCCAGCCCAAAAAGACAAAAAGAGAGAGTAAATTAGTAACAAACATCAAAAACCTCTCACAAAGAAAGGTCACTACTAAAATAATTTCACAGGGAATTCTATCAAACATATAAAGGATTAACACCAACTCTTCAAAAATTCTCCTCCAAAATTAGAATAGGAGAGAGCATTTCTCAATTCATTCTGAGGCCAGAATTACCCTGATAAGAAAACTAGACAAAAACATCACAGAAAACTACAGAACAACATGCCTATAAATGTACCATATATTCTCAAATCTAATTTGCACCTTTTCCACAGTTTTGTTGTTGTTGTTAGGTGCCATTGAGTTGGGTCTGACTAATAGTGACCCTATGTACAACAGAATGAAACACTTCCTGACACTGTGCCATATCTGGCATTATGTCAGTGCCTCTATTATTCACAGGGTTTTCAATGACTGATTGTTTTTTTGGAATTGTTTCAGGAGTAGGCTGCCAAGTCCTTCTCCAATTTTTGTGATGCTTGGGATTGAACTCAGGGCCTCAGAGAGCACAGAGCAGATGTTCTATCAACTGAGCTAAACCTCAGCCTCTTTCCACAGCTTTACAGGGCTAAAAAATGTGGATTATAATCACATGCAGATTGGATTGGGTGACTTGTCAGTGTGGCAGCTCTTGACTGCAATCCATTTGCATTCTAAATCACTATTCTAATCCATATCTGATTTTATAGCCCTGTGAAATTGTGGAGCCCCTATGTATCTCTCAGTTTGTCATGCTGTGGGGGCTTGTGTGTTGCTGTGATGCTCACAGCTATGCCACCAGTATTTCAGATACCAGTAGGGCCACTCATGGGGGACAGGTTTCAGCTGAGCTTCCAGACTAAGACGGATTGGGAGAAGGACCTGGAAGCCCACTTCAGAAACAATTAGCCATTGAAAACTCTATGAAGAGCCAAGAAGGACTGTCAAATATAGTGCCAGAGAATGGGTCCCCCAGGCTGGAAGACATTCAAAAGCCATCTGGGGAAGAGTTGCCTCCTCAATGTAGAGTCTGCCTTAATGACAGGAATGGAGTAAAGCCCTTTGGACCTCCTTTTGCTGAGGTGGCACAACTCAAAATGAGAAGAAACATAGTGACCGCAATACTGAGCTCAAATGTAAAAGGATCGTGTGGCTGGCAGTGTTGGGTAGTGTTTTGTTGTACATAGTTTCCCCCTATGAGTTGGATCCAATTCATTGGCACTTAACAAAAAAAATTGTGGAAAGCATGTGAATTACATTTGAAAATATATGTTAGGTGCAAAAATCCTCCAAATACTGGCAAACTAAGTCCAGCAGCGTACAGAAAGGATTTCGTTCCATGATCATGCTGCATTTATCCTAGAAATGCAAGGTTGGTTTAACATGAGAATCAATCATTATAATACATCATATTAATAGAACCATGGACAAAAACCACATGATCATCTCAATAGACTCACAATAAGCATTTGACAAAATCCCACTTACAATCTAGGAATAGAAGTAAATATCCTTAAGTTAACAAAGGACATCTATTAAGAAAAAAAGTAACATCAGATTTAATGGTGCAATACTGAATGCTTTTCTCTAAAGATCAAAAATAAGACAAAGATGTCTATTCTTTCCCCTCTATTCAACATTATACTGGAGAACATAATCAGGGCTATTGGTGAAGTGGGGTGAGGGGAAAAAAGAAAACTAAAAAAAAAAAAAAAAAGAAGGAAGGAAGGAAGGAAGGAAGGCAAGTAGGAATGAAGGAGAGATAAAGGGAGTGGTCATCCAAATTGGAAAAGGGGAGATTAAAAAAAATCTACGTATAGATTTTATATACAGAAAATGCAAGGGAACCTATACATACAAACGCACACACAGCACAACTATAGAACTAATCAAAGAGTTCATCAAGACTGTAGGAAATAACATTATACAAAAATGAATTGTATTCCTGCTGCATGCCATGGTGCACACCAGTAAACCCAGTGACACTGGGGGCTGAGGCAGGAGGATTGCAGATTTGAGGTTAGAGGCAGCATGTACAACTTAGTGAGAACTTGTCTCAAAAATAAAAAATAAAAAGGGGGCCTTGGGTGTAGTTCAGTTGTGAAGCATTGGTCTAACATACACAAGGCCCTGGATTCAACCCACAGTTCTGAAAAAAATAATGGGATTTCTACATCTTGACAATAATTTGAAATTTTGAAAAATTCCATTTATTATAGCATACATAAGAGTAAAATGCTTAGGGATCTAATGAAAGAATGGCAAGATATATACACTGTAACCTATAAAAACTGTTCAAAAAGAGTAAAATACTTAGGGATCTAATGAAAGAATGGCAAGATATATACACTGTAACCTATAAAAACTGTTCAAAGAAAATAAAAACCTACTTAGATGGAAAGGCGTTCATGTTCACAGACTAGAAGACTTAAAATGGCAGTTTTCTCCAAAAGGATTCAATTGATATGTAGTCAATGTGATCAGTGTCAAAATTCCAGCTGCATTTATTATTTTTGAGAAACTGAAAATTATATGAAAGTTCTTATGGAAATGCAAAAAGCTGACAATAGCCAAAATAATCTTAAAAAAGAAGAAAAACATTGGAGAACTTACACTCACTTCAAAACTTTCTTCAAAACTACAGTAACTAAAACAGTAGGGCACTGACATAGCCATAGAGATACAGATCAATGAAATAAAATTGAGAGTCCAGTAACAAACTTCATAGTGATCTTCAAGAAATGTGTCAGTACAATTTTATAGGGAAAGAGTAATCTTTCCACAAATGGTCTAGGAAAACTAAATGTACATATATGCAAATGAAGCAGGACCATGACATTTTATAAATAAAAAATTAACTCAAAATAGGTCACAGACCTAAATTTGAGGTAATAATATAAAACTCCTAGAAGAAACCATTTAAGAGTAAATCTTCCTGATTATAGATTAGAAAATGTTTTCTCAGACAACAAAACTACACCATGAAGAAAGTGTGTCAACAATACCAACAAGAAAAAAAAAAGACAATCCACAGAATGGGAGAAAATATTTGTAAATAGTGTATCTGAGAATGGACCCAAATCGGTAATATATAATTCTTTCAACTCGACAGTAACAACAAAATCTTTATTTTATTTTATTTTTTGGTGAGAGAGAGTCTCAAAAGGTATAGTTTGCCCCAGCTAGTCTTGAACCCTTAGGCTCAAGGGATGTTCCCACCTCAGGCTCCTGAGTATTGGTCTCTGCGCACCACCACACCCAGCCAAATAATTCAATTTTGAAATGCTCAAAAGATTTGGATATTTTTCCAAAGAAGATACACAAATAATCAACAAACACAAGAAAAGATGCTCAACAGCATTAGCCATTAGGAAAATATGAATCAAATCCACAATGAGATATCACTTCACCCCCACTAAAATGACTAAAATTAAAATGGTAGACAATAATCAGTATTATAAAGGGTGTGAAGAAATTGGAAGGAACAGGCATACTGCTGGTAGGATTGTAAAATGGTGCAGCAATTTTGGGAAACAATTTGAAAATTGGGTAACAATTTTACTCAAAAAAGTAAAACATAGAGTGCAATGCTTTGGATAAGTATCCCCTAAAGACCTATGTTTTAAAAGCTTAGCTCCAGCCTGTGGCAATAGTAGGGGGTGGAAGGACCTTTAAGAGGTAGAGACTAGTGGAAGGTCTTGTCTCTTGGGGCATGACCTTGAAGGGGATGTTAGGATCCCGCCCCTTCTTCTTCCTGTCATTTTGTGGCCATGAGATGAATGGTTTTGCCACATGCTGCCATGACAACAAGCTGCCTTGCCATGAATCCTTTCAGTTCTACACACACACTCACACACACACACACACACACACACACACACACACACACACACGCACACACACACATATATATAAAATTTTAACTTCATGTGTTTGGAACTCACTTATTAGCTACTCATGTTTACCATTGCCTGTAGCTATACCACTGTAGTGTCTGATCCGGTCAGATCTCAGAAGCTAAGCAGGGTCAGGCCTAGTTAGTACTTGGATGGGAGACTGCCTGGGAACACCAGGTGCTGTAGGCTTGGGAGAAGGACCCGGCAACCCACTCCCAAAAAACAATCAGCCATTGAAAACACTATGAATAGCAGAAAAGCACTAACAATACTATTTCACCTGTTGTACATATGGTAATTATGAGTCTGATATCAACTGGACAGCACCTAACAGCAACATGTTTATCATTATTAAAAATTCTTATTTATTACTGATAATATTCACTTTTCTGAAATCTACTTCATTATTAATATTCCAGATTTCTTATGGCTAGTCTTTTCATGTTACTTATTTTTAAATCTCTTTACTTTTAATCTTTTTTCAGCATTAAGGTAAATTTCTTGTAGAAGTCAGCTTGTTTAGTCTTATTTAATCATCTTTTCTGAAAATAGCTGCTCTTTACTTGGTTATTTAGATGATTTACATTTCATATCATTATTGAGATTGGTTTTAGATTTATCATATTGCCATTTATTTCATATTCATCTTATCTCTGGTATCTTTCCATCTGCTTCTAGGCTTTGGAAACGTGGAAGCTCTGAGCTTTTTACTCTGGGATGGTTTACTTTTTTGTTGTTTGTTCTGTCTTTGGTCCATGAAGATCTTTGCACAGTTATATCACTCAGTGTTTTTGAAAATTCTTTATCTGTTAATATTTTATCTTTCATTATTATATATTTTCAGCTTATGATAAATTACCAAGTGTTACATAATAACATCTTAGTGGGAAATACTCTAATTGTATTTCTTTGTGGAGAATGAATGTGGAGAAGGGAGAAAAGATAGATCAAGAGAAGAATGCAGAAGAACAAAAAGAAGGCTATTCCTGTAGTCCAACTAAGAGGTGATAATTGTTTACAGTAGTTGTTATTGTTAGGTACCATCAAATTGTGTCTGACTCATAGTGACCCTATGTACAACAGATGAAACATTACCTGACACTGTACCATGCCTGGCACTAGCACGACTGTCAGTGCTTCTCTGCCATTCATAGAGTTTTCAATGGCCAATTGTTTTTTGGGGAGTGGGCTGCCAGGTCCTTCTTCCAAGCCTACAGTACCCAGTGTTCCCAGGTAGTCTCCCATCCAAGGACTAACTAGGTTTGACCTTGCTTAGCTTCAGAGATCTGATGAAATTGGATGCCAGGGGGTTATGGCTGCAGGCTAGTTTAGGGTAGTATTCTTTTGTGTGTGTGTGTGTGTGTGTGTGTGTGTGTGTGTGGTACTGGGGGTTGAACCCATGGCCTTGGGTTTGTATGCTCTGCAAGTGCTGGACCACTGAGCTGCTCCCCCAGCCCCCCCTTTTTTTTTTGCTTTTTTGAGACAGGATCTCACTAAGTTACACAGACTGCCTCTGGTCTTGAACTTGAGATCCTCCTGCTTCTGCCTCCCGAGTTGCTGGGATTACAGGCGTGTGCCACCGTGCCTGGCTTTTTAGGGTAGTATTCTAATCATTTTTTACTGCAGAACCAACTTTGCCAAACTTAGTGACAACAATAACCATCTTATTTTGTTCACAGATTTGAGTCGTAGTTTTGAAGAGGACACAATGAGGAAAGTCTTGTTTTGACTCCACCATGTCTCAGGTCTCACACAGAAAGGCTTGAATGGTTGGGGAGTGAGTGGAAGTGATTTGGAGCTTTCCTCCTTCATGTCTACTAGCTGATTTGGGATGACTCAAAGGCAGGGTTGGCAGGGGCTATCAACCAGAACACTTCCACATACCCTCTCCCTGTGGTCTGGGGATCCTCACAGCATGATAGCCTTGTGGTGTTAGATTCATGGCATGGCTACTCAGGGTTCCAACTTCAAGTGTTCCAGAGACTAATGCAGAACCTGCATGGGCTTTGATGAGCCAGCCTCTGAAGTCACATAACGTCGCTCGTCTTGACCTTTGTTTTATGAAGGGGTTACAAGGCCACTCAGATTCAAGGGGAGGGGACAGACCTCACTTCTCAATGGGATAATTCTATTTGTAGTTGTGCAAATAGATCTACATGACATACTTGTGCTCCATGTTGTTGTTAGGTGCCATCCAGTCATGTCCAACTCATAGTGACCTTCATAGGGGCTTCAATGGCTGATTGTTTTGGAAATGCCTCAAGAGTGAATTGCCATGTCCTGCTCCCATTTTTGCCGTGCTGGGAATTGAACCTGGGACCTCAGATATTTCAGAGCAGTGCTCTACCAACTGAGCTAAATCCTAACCCGACGTGCTCCAGGTAGCTGAACTAAAATGTCTATTTCATGCCTAAATATTTTAGGGTGATGAATCACCTCTATAAGTATAAAGGAATATAAGTTGAAATTTTGATGATAAAGTGGATTAGAATGTCCAAATTTGCAAAGAGGACAATTTCCCTTTGAAAGTTATGCAGAAATTTTTATAGAATTTGAAAGTCGCCGGGCGCAGTGGTGCACGCCGGCAATTCCAGGGCTTGGGAGGTGGAGGCAGGAGGATCGCAACTTCGAGACCAGAGGCAGTCTATGTAACTTAGCGAGACCCTGTCTCAAAAAGTAAAAAAATGGGTTGGGGGTATAGCTCAGTGGTCCAGCACTTGCAGAGCATGCAAGTGCAAGGCCCTGGGTTCAACCCCCAATATCACAAAAAATAAATAAAAATTTGAAAATAAGATCTTCCATCTTGAACAGAAGTAGTTCAAACAAAAGATATAAGGCACCTAGAGAACATATAATTTGTCTATTTATTTCTTCAGTAGGCAAATGATTGAACCATGCCCTTACTCTGCTATGTGCCCTGTTCTGAGCTGGCTTGAGTACCTGACATTGATAATCTGCCTATAGGGATCTGACAGTCAACTGTGGAAGGGTAACTTGCAATCATTATCCCAAAGGATAACTGTGGTGGAGATAGATGCTGTGAGACCTGCAGATGTAAGTCTTTGCACAGGCGGTCCTCGCCTCTAACAGGATAAGCAGTGGTCAGGGCAAGGGAAGAATTACATGTGAAAAGGGAGATATTAGAAACTTATGAGAGTACATGTATGTTTGGGAAAATATAGTGGACTCTCCCTGTATAATGCCTGATTCAGACAGCTTTTCCAGTCCACAGAAGAGAGCAAATTGTTTCTGACAGATTCTGGTGCTCATGTTTTGGCACTTCATTCTGAAGACATAAAGAAGACCACTCCCATCCTTTTGTCCTGAGAGTTAAAGACCAGCAGGAACCAACGATCCAGTAGTTTCTGTGGGATGTGCAATTATTTCAGAGGAGTTTTTAAAACCATCCTACAGAATATTTGTGACTAAACATTGGGGTTAAAAAAAAACTTTCAAGTGAGTATCAAATCTATATTTACTAATATCTACCATGACATTTTCCAAAAGTATCTCTAGAGAAATTGCTGAAATTATGCTTAGTAACAGTTAAAAATTGCAGTAGCTTAGTTAGGCAAGTGAATGCAAGTCTTACTCTTAGAGTTGAAGAAGAGCTTAATAACTTATAATTTGATTTAGACTGTATATAAATCAAATACACATGCATTAATAGTATATAAACAATGCTAAGGAGTTTTCAATAAATATGTATTTAAGGTTTCTTAAACCTTAAATGGCCAGAGTTGCACCAGAGATAATCACAAAAGGAAAGAACTTGGTGCTTTCAGGAATTATTTTTAAACTCAAATGCTATGAAGACATTATTTCCAGCAAATAATCCTAAATTCAGAAGGGAAGCCTTAGATGCTCTTACACATTTTGGGCTGCTGCAACAAAATATCATAAATTATATAGCTTAAAAACAACTGAAATTTATTTCTCACAGTTCTGGAGACTGAGAAGTCCAAGATCAAAGTGAGCAGATTCAGTGTCTGGACGGCCCACTTCCTGGTTCACCTATGGCACCTTCTCACTGTGTCCTCACACGTGTTGAGGATGAAGCGGCTCTCTCAGGCCACTTTTATAACGGTACTAATCCCATTCCTATGGGCTTTGCACTTACGACCTAATCATCTCCCAAAGGACCCACCTGCTAATGCTACCAGCTAGGGGTTAGGATTTTAACAAATGAATTTCAGGGGAGACCATAGCACTCTGTGTTTCCTCTGAAGAAGCAACAATATTAATTTGATCCAGATTTGATTAATATTTTTCTCCTCATCAACAAAAAAGGGAAAAACATGATTGTTTAAGTTTTTCTCTAAGTCAGATTCCATTTTTCTGAAGTTCAGGCTGCACTGCCTTCTGAGAGAAACATCCTTTCCACACTGAACATTCATCATTGTCATCATGTGTGGTGTCACTTACAGTTTTAGTTGTTGTTGTTGTTAGGTGCCGTCGAGTCGGTATCCGACTCATAGCGACCCTCTGTACAACGGAAGAAACACTATTGTCAGTGCTTCTCTGCTGTTCATAGGGTTTTCAATGGCAGATTGATTTTTGGGAGGGGGTTGCCAGGTCCTTCTCCCAAGCCTACAGCTTCTGGTGTTCCCAGGCGGTCTCCCATCCAGGTATTAACCAGGCCTGACCCTGCTTAGCTTCCGAGATCTGACGGGATTGGATACCACAGGGCTATGGCTGCAGGCTACAGTTTTAGTAAAGTTTCAGAAATCTCCCTTTTTTCTACCCAAGCAGCATAAATAACACTGATAGTGTATTCCACTGTAAAAATGACATTATAGTAATGATGTTAATTGGCCCCTACAGGTGTCTGAATGATCATCAGGAAATGCCACCCAAAGACATTCATGTCTACATACATATACAGAAAGGAGCAGAAAAGGGAGTTTCCGAGGAGGCCTTGATGGCCTGCTTGGCAGCTGAACCCAGTAAGTTTAATGATGGGAGAAAGGGTGTCATGGTGAATTCTCTATGCTAAAAAACAGTTTCAAAACATCCCAACTTTCCAAAAGTTCATATTATCAGCTACAAGTTAGCATTTTGAGGTAAGTGAAGCTCATTTCCTTTTATGAACTATTTTTGAGCTTGTTTGTCTAGATCTATCCTATACAGCATTAGGTAGAGTTAATGCCACTGGATACCATACTTATCTGTTGTTGTTTTTAGGTGCTGTCGAGTCAGTGTCCTACTCATAGCAAAACACTATTGTCAGTGCTTCTCTACTATTTATAGGGTTTTCAATGGCAGATTGGTTTTCTGGTGTGAGTTGCTGGGTCCTTTTCTCAAGCCTACAGCACCTGGTGTTCCCAGGCGGTCTCCCATCCAAGAACTAACCAGGCCTGACCCTGCTTAGCTTCCAAGATCTGATGGGATGGCTGCAGGCGATGCTTATCTAGGATCTTTTGAAATCCTGGTTAACCATTCCATATGTGGTGGATATACTAAACATTATACAGAACAATAACCACACTGTTAGTAAATCTAGCACCTGATCATTGCTAGGGTAAAGTTGGCTCTTTAGATGTTGATTTGCCTTAGAAATTTCAGATTAGTCATAACAGAAACTCCAGGGTGAAACCAGAAAGATGAGATCACATCTATCCTTTGTTGACCATTTTAAGCTCTTAATGGGGAATGGGCATTACAAGGAACAGAATGCTAGGAATTACAAATATGAGGCTCCCAGATTAAAATCTATTTATGTGGCCTGCTCTTAGGCAGGTGGTGGCAGGGACAGATGGGAGGAGATCTGGGGGTCAGTGAGCTCACTGAAGAATGAGATTGAGAACTCAAAATAGAGAACAAAGAAACTTCTGATACTTATTCCAAAACTTGTTAGGTGTTTTTTTCCAGGAATCAAGTGATTCACATTCAAGAAAGGTAGATATGTAAGCTTTGAATCAGATGGATTAAGTCTTCCCAGTTTGTTGATGTGGTACTGATTAATAGACAGTCAATTATCAATGTTTCATCATTATAAAGTTTCTACAATACTCCATGTAAAGAAGTTTACAAAAGAGAAATTGAAGAAAATACAAATAAATGGAAAGATATCTCATGTTCATGGATTGGAAGAATTAAATTATTACTGTGTCAATACTACCCAAATCAACCTACAGATTCAATGCAATCTCTATAAAAGTTCTAATAGCATTTTTCACAGAAATAGAAAAAATAACTCTAATATTCATATGGAAACACAAAAGACTCCAAATAGCCAAAGCATTCTTAAGCAAGAATAACAAATTTGGAGCCATCACACTAGCTGATTTCCAAAATTACTGTAAAGCTGTAGTCATCAAAACAGCATAGTACTGGCATTAAGACAGACACACACACCAATGAAACAAAGAGATCAGAAATAAATCCATGCATTCGTAGTAAACTGATTTTACACAAGAATGCCAAGAACAAACAATAGGGAAAATGATAGTCTTTTCAGTAAATTCTGCTGGGAAACTGGATATCCAAACAAAGAAGAATGAAATTGGACTCATCATACATCATATGTACACACACACACATAAAAAGAAACCTCACAAAATGGACTAAAGACTTAAACAGAAGATCTGAAATGCAAAAACTACTAGGAGAAAATAAGGAGATAGGTTCTTGACATTTGCCAAAGCAATTACTGGAATGACAATTTTGGGGTATAACTTAAAAAACACAGGCAACAAAGGCAAAAGTGAAAAAATGGACTGCAACTCATAATAAAGTTTCTGCAAAGCAAAGGAAACAGTCAACAAAGTGAAGAGACAACCTATCAAAGGAGAGAAAATATTTTCAAACCATGTATCTGATAAAGGGTTAATATCTACAATGTCTAAGAAACTCAATTCAGAAGCAAGAAAACAAACTGTTAAAAGTGGGCTGAAGATCTGAATAGACATGTCTCAAAAGAAGACATACAAATAGCCAACGTACACTATATGGAAAAGGCTCAACCCCATGAATCATCAGGGAAATGCAAATTAAAGTCACAATGAAACATCACTTGCCTGTGAAAACAGCTACTATTAAAATAATGAAAGATAAATGCTGGTGAGCATGTGAAGAGAAAAGAATCTTTGTACCCTGTGGGTGGGAATGTAAATTAGTACAACCATTAAGGAAAACAGTATGGATATTCCTCACAAAATTGAAACTAGACCTATCATATGATCCATCCAGGCACAAAAAGACAAATAGTGTATGATCTCACTTATATATGGAATCAAAAGGCATCAATCCACAGAAGCAGAGAGGGGGTAGGGGATGAGAGGGACTGTGGAAATGCTGGTCAAAGGGCACAAAGTTTTGCTAAAACAAGATCATTAAGTTCTATGGCTCTACAGTGACTATAGTTAATAATAATGTATTATTGCTATAAGAGTAGATCTCAAATGTTCTCACCACAAAAAGATGGTAAGTATGTGAGGTGATTGTATGTTAAGTGTATTTACTCTTTTAACCATGTAGACCTATATCAAAAAGTTACATTGTACCCTATAAATAAAAATAATTTTTACCTGTCAATTATACCATAATAAATTAGCAGGTGACAGTAGAAGAAATTTAGGGATAGAAAACACAAGTTGTTGATAAACACAAGTTAACATGTATTGACTAGGTTAACATGTATTAGTATGTTCCAGTCACACAACTAATCACTTTACATTGATTTCATTCAATTCTCACACCAATCCTATAACATAATAGACTTTGAATATATTTTAATATCAGAAAAATACAAAGTCTTATTTGTTTCCGCTTGGTGAATTGAGAAGTCAAGGAAATGCTGTTGGGAAAACAATTTCTCAAATAGGACCCAAGTCATAAAAGAAAATAATCACAAACCTCTACAAATTTAAAAAAAAACTTAAAATTTAAAATATATCATTAAGAAAGGCAAACCATAAAATGGGAGAAAATATTTGCATTACCTATGTTTGATAAAATGACTTGCATCCACAAAATATCAAAAAGACACAAAACTCAGTAAAACAATAACTAATATTTAAAATAGGCAGGGGTTGGGGATGTAATGTAGGTCAGTGCTAGAGCACTTGCTTAGCATGGGCTAGGGTTCAGTCTCTAGCACTACTAAATGAATGAATGAATGGATGGATGAATAAATAAATAAATGAATAGGCAAAAGATGGGAAGAGACACTTCACCAAAGATATCCAGATGACAAGTGTGTACATGAGAGGACTCAACATCATGAGTCATTAGGGAAATCCAAATTAAAACCACAGTGAGATACCACCATAAATGTATCAATATAGTTAACATCTTAAAAGCTGACCAACAGTTGATATAGTAGTTCATGCCTGTTATCTCAGCATTCTGGAATCTGGGTTAGGAATATCACTAGTTTGAGGTTAACCTGGGCTACATAGTGATACTCTGTCGCAAAACAAACAAATAAATAAAAATAAAAAATAAGTTGTCTATGCCAAAATTTGAAGCAAGTAGAACTCTCATGCATGGTTGGTGGGAAAGTCCAGCAACTTACCTACCACTTGGACAAATAATTTGGAAGTTTCTTGTAATGTTCAGCATTCATTTACCATGGGATCCATATATTCCACTTCAATTTCTATGCTGAGCAAATAATTTGAGAAGCTGGACTTTATGAAGAACATTGCATCAGGATTGGAGGAAGACTCATTAACAACCTGTGTTAGGCAGATGACACAACTCTGCTTGCTGAAAGTGAAAAGGATTTGAAACATTTACTGATGAAGATCAAAGAACATAGCCTTCCCTATGGATTGCAACTCAACATCAGCAAAACAAAAATCCTTACAACTGAGCTAGTATGCAACTTCATGATAAATGGAGAAAAGATTGAGGTTGTCCAAGATTTTGCTTTATGTGGTTCTACAATCAATACCCATGGAAGCAGCAGTCAAGAAATCAAGACACATTGCTTTGGGAAAAGTTGTGGCAAAAGATTTCTTTAAAGCATTGAAAAGTAAAGATATCACATTGATATCTAACCAAGACAAGGGTGTGTCTGACTCATGCCATGGTTTTTTCAGTCACATCATGAGGTTGTGAAAGCTGGATGTTGAACAAGGGAGGCGGGAGAATTGATGCTTTTGAATTATGGTGCTGGAGACAAATATTGAATATAACATGGACTGCCAATAGAAACAACAGATCTGTCCTAGAAGAAGTGCAACCAGAGTGCTCCTTGGAAACAAGGATGGCTGGACTCCATCTGATGTATTTTAGACATGAAGTCAGAAGGGATTAGTCCTGGAGAAGGACATCATGTTTGGGAGAGTAACAGGTCAAGGAAAAAAAGGAAAACCCTCCACCAGTTGGATTGACACAGTGTCTACAACAATGGGTATAAACATAAAAAGATTGTGTGCCTAGCACAAAACTGGAGAGTGTTTTGTTCTGTTGTACAGAGGGTTGCTATGAGTCAGACCTGACTCAATGACATTTAACAACAATAACAAGGTATTTGTTTTATGAAAATGAAAGCATCTCACTCCAAAATCTGTGAACAAATATTCATTGCAGCTTTATTCAAAATAGCCAAAACCCAAAGCAACACAAATATCCCTGGGGGAGAACATATAAACAGATTGTGGTGAGTTCCACTACTCAGCAATAAAAAGCAATGAACTACTGCCACACATAACAACATGGGTGGATATCAAAAACATGCTGGGTGAAAAATATGCTGTGATTCCATTTCTATGAACTTCTAGAATAGGCACAGTTGATTGACGGATCAAAAGGTGCCAGTGCCAGGAACTGGGGAGGGATATTCCCTGTGACTGAAAGGCTATGTGGTAATTGTAATAATCTTCCAATGGGGATATTGTATATATATATATATATATACATATGCATATATATGTATATATATATATTAGATCTGCATTTTTATTGGACATTTTTAATGTATACCTTAATGTGATTCATTCTGACATGCTTTTCATTGTGGCATTTACATATATGCATTTTGATGTACATTATTCATGTAGGTTCCCCTTACCCTCTTGTATGCGTCCCCCTTCCCCATCTAA